>JAQJVK010000001.1:56961613-57244405 GCA_035578135.1 Flexamia atlantica
ATTATGTGAGAGCGAAAATTGGTAACATTAGTTGAGAGCGAACATTATGCTCTTTTTTTTCTGTAATTAGAGATATAAAACCAAAACTCTAAAAAACTTTTATCAAGGAATAAACAAATGTAAGGAATTCACTAAAGACACAAGTTAGTATTCGTCCAGTAAAAAATCTACCAGAGTTAAGAACAAATTATCTTCAAACAATTTCAAGCCACATGTTTTATTGGGGAATGGAGTGAAAATATAGCAATTGATGAAATCAGGACTATTTAGAGGAGATTGAAGATATCATATTCAAATATGTTTCATTTGAGATATATGGAGAAATTGAAGTTTGGTCGCTTAAGTAAGATTAAGAGATACAAATTTGCTAATATAAAGGGAAGAAAAAGTACATGAAATTGAGTCTCTACCATCCAGTGTACTAACTGACGTGCAACTGGACATTACATTCAAATTGTGTTTTTCATTTGTGGAGAATGAGTAAATATGTATAATATTTTAATGATAATGATAGGAAGAGAGGGAGGGAGGGAAAAAGGTCCGAAGGTTAGGGAAGAAGGGAAAAAGTTCCGAAGGGTAGGAAAGGAGGGAGGGGAGATGGTAAGAAGAGAATGAAGGAGAAAAGGAGGGAAAAGTGGAAAGGTCGGTAGAAAGGGAAGTAGAGAGTGAGGGAAAGAATGAATTGAGGGTGGGAGAGAACTATGGAAAGGGTGAATGGGATAAACTTATTTGATGACTGAATTTTTACTGTTCTCTGAATCAATAATCGGCTCAGTCTTTAAAAAATAAATGTGGAATCTTAATAAAATACTAATTACTATTAACCATGCCATAAATTTGTGCCAAAGGAGAGGTAAAATAATTTGTCAAAGATTGAATCTTTCTCTTTTGCTTTTGGCTCCCATTTAGTTATATTATGTGTTTACATGGAAAATGTGTATCGTATGAAATGTATTTAGACACGCATAGGTGTCAAAATTGACATAGTAGTTTTCAAAATTAGCTACCGTATCCCTTTCTAAATTTGAAAATTGGTCGAATTTTCGACCACTGGCGATCTCTAGTATTAACAAATGTGAGACATAAGTTTCTAGCCCAGTCAATAAAGACTAAAAAAGGCTCTATGCGCAACAAATTAGGAAAAAGCTGGATTTTTCTCTGATGATAGACCATGATGAGAGGTACATTTTCTCAAAAGTCCCCACTTCTCCCCCTTGTGCTTTCCCCCCCAGCCCCCTTTTCCCCCCCAAAAGTCAAAAAATGCAAGCTTTTACTGTAGAGCCCATATCTTTGTTACTATTTATATAAAACGAAAAACTAGTATTTTTCTCGTAATCTTAGGTTAATCAGTAAAGTTTTACACTTTTTACACACCAATTTCTGTTTTTCCCCTGTATATTTTTATACGGAAGGAAATTGACAAACCTTTTCTTCTCAAGTTGTAAACGATGATTTTCCACATCCATTGATATGCATAAGTGCAGGGAAATGTATATATTTGAAGCATCGGGCTCAGTTTTAATGCAGTGGTGTTGGACGTACTTGTGACGCGCTGAGCGGCGCGCGGCACGGCGGCACCGGCGCGGCGGTGAATGCGCAAGGACGCGCACTCTATTTCCCACATATCTCTTTTGTCACTAATCGTAAACTATGAAACTTGGTATCGTTTTAATCGGTAAGAAATAGTCTACAAAAGTGGTCCAGCACCAATTTCTCATAAAATTAATACTTTTTTTGCAATCTAAGAATGTATAGCATTTTTACATTTTTTTTTGTTTTTACTCGGTATCTTTGTACAACTTACTAAAATTGAAGGACATTATTTTAAATGTTTTACACTATTCCTTTTTTTCCAGTTATATGCAAAAGGACTTAGTGTGATTGCAGGTAAGTTCGTCATCCTCCTTTGTCATCTCACTACATGGTGTGGCTGATGATAAGCAATCGTCTAAATTAGTTGTTGCTAAAGCGTGATTTGGATAAAAATCTGCAGTATTAAGTGTTTTAAGAAATAAATAAATTTTATGAGTTGGCTGTCATTGTTAGTTCATAAAAATAAATATAAATATTTAAAGTAGAGTTTTCATATAATAGGCTGATTCACAATAAATCACTACTAAACCCGTAAAAAAATCTGTAAAACAATTACAACAAAATAACATATTTTATCAATATTGGATTATAACGTTAACGAGACACTTTTCGTATGAGCTTAAAGTTTGGGACTGAGACTTTAGCTGAGGTTTTAAAATGAGCGAGTTTCGAAAAGCCACTTACAGACCCGTTTTTTCTCATATTGCGTCATTTTTTGTCATATTGCACGATGAACTTAGACTTATTGTGTTAGTAGTGACAAGAACGTTTGTTATAGTGATCGGTTTATTACTACATGGGCCAAGGTATTTTTTTAACATCGTGTAGCTGGTCAATTCAATTTAATATGGTAATAATCATTTTAAAGGACAGAGTTTTTTTGGCCTAGGCCTACTACAGATTTTATTGTAATTCTGGAAAGTAGTGACAAGAACGTTTGTTAAAGTGATCTGTTTATTAATACATGGACTAAGGTTTCTTTTAGGCCTAGGCCTAGGCCTACTTCACATTTTATACCTGATATAATATTAGCTATATATCCATTTTCATAAATGGATGATATTGACAAGATTTGTGTTTTTTGCAAACAGCCAACTGATGGCGGTTTAGCTACTGTTACAGTTACACGTGGACTACCTAAAATTTTGAGCAGTAGCTTTGAAAGGAAAGATGATATACATGAAAAGATAAAAGGAAAGGTTTCAATTTGTGTTCATATACAATGTAGACAAAATTATACGAGAACAACCAGCATAAAGGCTTCCTCGTCAAATAAAGCCTCCACTTCTTCTGCTGATTCAGCTACTTCATTTAAACTTAGAGCAACTGACTGTACGTTCAATTTCAAAAAGAATTGTTTTTTTTGTGGAGAAGAAAAAGATATAAACTTAAAATATCCCGCACATAGGGGTCTCAATCCCGGACCTAAATTCCAATCCCGGGATTTCGGGATTGACAAAAGCCGATCCCGGGATCAGTCCCGGGATTCCCGTTTTCTATACATGCCTATCTAGAATATATTGCTGTGTGAGAACAACGCTTATGCCATTTTTTATTAAAACTACCAATAATTCTATCTTACAAACTCGTTAATTATGAGCTTGTTGATGGCTGATTACCTGTTGTTCCAAATTGTTCAATGTCATTTATATTGTGCGTGCTTGACAAATAAGTGTGTTGTCCCTTCCTAGAGCCGCCTAATATTTTTTAAACAAATTTGTAAATCTTACATCGCATTGTTTTTCCGTCCTTTTGCGTAAGACGATGATAACAAAAAAATGAAACATCAAAATCTTTCTTATGGGCCACAAGAAAATTTTTTTGGTCACTCATATTACTTCACTATTCACAATTAATTCACAGACCTGGTTAGGTTATTTTTAAAATAACCATAGTGATGAAACTCACTACTCACTACACAAAATCGTCCCGACCGCTCAGATGTTCGCTAAACGAAACCCCGATAGCAACTGAAAGTTTTGGTGATCAGATAGATTTAAAAATGCAGTAGGATAAAAAATATCTAAATTAAGTCCCCTGTGTGGGCGTGGCCTTTAGAATACATCGAATCGTGGGAATTAACTGCAAAGGAAGTTCGGAGCAGCGATAAGGAAACTATTGAGTACTGTCCCATTATATTCCAGGAATAAGGTTATTGTTGAATTGAATTTTGATTTTGGACAAAGTGAACTTTGGGAATGGTAAGTTACAGTCTAAAGGGGCGTGAGTTAAAAAAATTTAAAAAACGTTGCTATTAGTTATTAGTATTGTAATATTAATTTCCTAAAAAATTTTATGTTTATATGTTTGAAAGGACGACTTTTGCAATAGTTAAACATTAAAATCACGCAAAAATTCAGAAACAATGATTCTTTTGCAATCCCGTCAATCCCGGGATTGAGAACCCTACCCGCACATTGACGGAGATCTGTCCATAATGTCCAGACTTTGGAAATAAGAGATGCTGTTTTGCATCAATGTGATGCAAGGAATGATAATTGGGGTCAAATAGTGAAAACTCGGCTTTTGTCTGTTAATGATTTGGTCGCACCAGGAGCTCGCTACCATGGAGACTGTTACAGGGACTTTCTTAAGAAGAAGTCAGAAGTACCCGCAGGTTGACCAAAAAGTGGAAGTGACACAGCCTTTCAATTGTTATGTGAATATATTGAAAAAAACGATGACTCACAATTTACAATGAGAGAATTACAAGATACTATGACCAAGTTTCTGCAAGTAAAAGAAATCACCGAAACATATACTGACTATCATTTGAAAAACTTACTTTTAAAACATTTTGGTGACCGAATGGTCGTTTCAAAAGTTGCAGGCGAAACAAATGTTTTCTGTTTGGCTGAAACTGCTCACAAGATTGTTGAGACATGGTACACTGGTCGAGATAATGGCCCGCAAACTGAACGCCTAAGAATCGTGTTAGCAGCAGCTGATATTGTGAGAGAGGATGTAAAAAAAATGGTCTACGAGGCAGAAGTGTATCCAGACGTCGAAGACATCTCATCCGGTGGGGAAGATCTAGTACCGTCATCATTAAAACTATTTACACAAAGAGTTATAAAAAAGAAAAATAACGCAGGATCGTCAAAGGTAAATAGAAAGTGTAACGTTGTCAATCACGCAATTATAACAGCCGTACGCCCAAGGTCCTTTCTATCGCCCCTTCATATTGGACTATCATTGACTCTTCACAGACTGTACGGGTCCAAGTATTTGATAGATCTACTATCGTCTATGGGTGTGTGTGCATCTTATTATGAAAGTTCTACGTATCTCAACTCTCTGATCAATGCAGGGTCGCCTGATGTTGGGAATGATTGATTTATCCAACATGTCTTTGATAACGCCGACGTCAATGTACGTACTTTGGATGGTCTAGATACCTTTCATGCTATGGGAGGTATTCAGTGCATAACGCCGGGAAAAAGCGTAGACACTAAAATCAAAGTGGACAAGATTCAGTCTGGATCCATAAACTCAAAACTCACAGAAATCCGTCCTTTGGCATATCCCAGAAAGAAAAACGCATCGCTCAAAATGAAAGCTGTTGACTACGATGACTTGAAAATAAAGGTTCCATCTCCAAATCATTTAAAACTAGGCTTATTCCCACTTAACATTATGTGGACAGTTAGGCTGAAAAACAACCCAGGCTGGAATGGGTTCATGCACGTTTTAAGTGGTAGCAAAAGGGAGTGTGATTCAACACATATTTTAGCACTTCCATTTATCAATATGGACCCCAGCAACATGGCCACAATTTATTCAGCCTTATGTTTTGCAGTACAAGAATGTAAGAAAAGAAACCAATCATGCGTCGTTACATTTGATCAGCCACTTTTCTTGAAATCTTCGGAAATTGTACAAAATGCTGATCCTGACAGCGACTTATCCAAAGTCATAGTTCGACTTGGAGGATTTCATCTTCTCATGTCATTTATGGGTTCTATAGGGTGTATAATGGAAGGGAGTGGATTGGAGAAACTGTGGGAATCTGTATATGGTCATAATACAGTTAATCACATGTTAAGTGGTCATGCGTACTCTTGAAGTATTCGGGCATTCACTCTAATTTCAGCGTCCCTAGTCATTGTATTGAGAGAACAGTACCCACACCTGGATGAACAACTCAAGAAGTTAGAATCAGTTTATGACCAGTTGTTGAACCATGAAAGAGACATGGAGGATTTTGAGACAGATCAATCAACTTATCAAGACATTTCAAGAATTGAAGAGATTCTCGATGGGATAAGGAATTCAAGCAGAACGGCAAAACTGTGGATTAATCTTTTAACGTGCGTAGATCTGATGTTAAGATTCATTTTTGCTGAAAGAAGTGGAAACTGGGACATTCACTTACACACCTGTCTGGAAATGCTGCCGTATTTTCACGCTGCCGGGCACTTACCTTACGCCAAGTCAGCACACATGTATGTCCAAGAAATGTTACAGTTGGAATCTAAACTAACAAAAGAAGAATTTGAAGTATTTACAAAGAAAGGCTACTTTACAGTTCGCAGGAAAGGACACGTTTGGTCTGGCGTTTGGACAGATATGTCAATAGAACAATCCCTCATGCGTCCAATGAAAGCTATAGGAGGTTTAACTCACGGTCGAGGATTTTCGGATAATACATTATCTAAATGGATTCTAGGAACCCCGTACTGTTTAAAAGTTCACGAGGCAGTCGAAGAGTACCTTGATTGTTCCCTGACATTCAATGAGCAGCACGTGGAGCTCCGAGCTTCAAGAAAACGTAGAGATGAATGTGACATCGAAAAGTTTACACTATGGTTGAGACAGTATAACCCATTTACAAAACTGTCTGGAGAACTTGTTTCGTTAGCATCTAGTTTTGTTTCAAACGAAAGTGTAAACTGTGATAATGCATATGAAGTTGGTATAGCAGCAATGAAAAAAATGAGTGGAATAAGTTTCGGAGAAATGAAACTGCACCGAAAAGATATGGTTGTTACGCAAGCTACTCACAAGACAGTTATGGTGCGATCCAAGGCAGTAACTGTAAACTCCCAACAACTTTTCAACCGGATATTATGTGTGTGTGAAACCCCAAATAAACTGAAACATTAGTTGGAGTATGAATTAGCTTGCACACCACCATCATTGTTTGACGATATATCATTGCGTAAAGGAGCTAAATCGTCATTCACAAAAGTTTTTAGTGAAGGCATTATTGAAGAAATCCCATTACAAGATGCATACATGGTTGTTGATGCACTTTTGTTGCTGTTGATCTTTTTGCTGCACTATGTACCCTGGCCAAGTGAAGCAAAATATGGAGACATAGTTCAAAACTACTGCAGCTTTGTTCTGTCCCGTTATGGAAGGAACTGCACAGTTGTTTTCGATGGTTATCCTGATGAACCAACAACTAAAGAGCAAGAGCAATCCAGAAGATCATTGAAGAACTCTTCTTGCAGCATAGATTTTGATCTCATACAAAATGTGTAACAAAGAAAGAACTTTTTCTCTCAAACAAAGTTAACAAAATAAGGATAATCAAGGCTTTAAGTGCCAAACTTACAATCAAAAACATCAATTGTGTAACTGCAGAGGGAGATGCTGATGTGGCCATAGTCAAAACTGGGCTAAGAAACGCAGACCAATCCTCTGCAACTATTGTTGTTGGATCAGACACAGACCTTTTGGTATTATTGGTAGCATTAGCTCCAGAAAATAATTCAGTTTATTTCTGTAAAATGAATGCAGGCAAAGAAAAGTCAGAAGTGTATTACAGCATCCAAAAACTCGTAACACTACATAGCAACATCAGAAAACTTCTTTTATTCGCACATGCAGTGTCTGGGTGCGATACAACCTCAGTGTTATTCGGCGTGGGTAAGGTAAAGGTAGCCAACCTTCTGAAGACTGACTCAGTAGCGAGATGTCTAGCAGAAGAATTTATGAAGAAAGAGGCTTCTCGTGAGAAACTATTGAAGGACGGAGAAAGATTTCTCCTTGCAATGTATGGACTTAGTATGTACTCAAGTTTAAATGAAGCAAGATACTATCGATTCACAAGACTCACAAGCAAATCTAGTCTAAGATCCAATTTCGACTTGGCAAAGCTACCGCCTACTTCGGAAGCGGCTCATCAGCATCCCTTGAGAGTTTATCTTCAGGTACAGTGGTGGTTAGAAAACCCCCTACAGTCTACTGAATGGGGATGGCGTCATGAACGCTCTGAAAAGACGAAGAGTTTAAGACCTGTGCCAAGTACTTAAGTGTTTGCACCTGATGACCTACTCCGGCTTGTTTCATGCAAGTGCAAAACTCCATGTGATCCATACTGCAGATGCAGAAAATCAGGAATGAACTGTTCACCAATGTGCGAGAATTGTAACGGGCTGTCTTGTCTCAATGCACCATCTTACAATGAGAATTTCGATTCTCTCATGGACGAGTAATGCTGGTATTAAAGTATTATCCCCGAATCCGTTATTATTATACATTTTCCTTAACAACTTCCCAAATAGACATTGTCATTATTTATGTAAAGACTTGTAAATATGTTTTATAGTATTTTATTAAAATATTTTGTTGTGTTTAACTAAACAAAGTTGTAACAAATTTAAAATCTGCAGCACAATAAAACAATAATTGAGGTGGGTGGGTGGTCCGTGATGGTGTCGTTTGTTTGCAGACATTTGCAACAAGTGTCTGTATTAACAAACTACAGCTGCCGGTTATAAGCCAGTCTGGAACACGGCGGGTCCATAGGTGGTGGATAATGGAAAGCCCTAACTTTAGGGTAGGGGATGTCCTTCCCCCCGAACCAAAACTAGCAAAAGTACAGCGTGTGTTCTATAAATAATAAATTTACATTCCGAACTCATCACCCTAATTCTTAATTTTTTTACGTTAATCGCTTTGTGGCGTCATTAACATTGGTTTAACAATAAAATTGTAAAATATAAAAATTGTAGTACGTCTATAGACGAACATATTAAAAAAAAATTTTTTTTGGGCGAAAAACAACTGAGAAATGAGCGTTATAGTGAAAGTTCATCTTGCAATATGACGAAAAATTACGCATTATGAGAAAAAACGGGCCTGTAAGTGGCTTTTTGAAACTCGCTCATTTTTAAACCTCAACTAAAGTCTCAGTCCCAAACTTTAAGCTTATACGAAAAGTGTCTCGTTAACGTTATAATCCAATATTGATAAAATATGTTATTTTGTTGTAATTGTTTTACAGATTTTTTTACGGATTTAGTAGTGATTTATTGTGAATCAGCCTATTATATGAAAACTCTACTTTAAATATTTATATTTATTTTTATGAACTAACAATGACAGCCAACTCATAAAATTTATTTATTTCTTAAAACATTTAATACTGCACATTTTTTATCCAAATCACGCTTTAGCAACAACTAATTTAGACGATTGCTTATCATCAGCCACACCATGTAGTGAGATGACAAAGGAGGATGACGAACTTACCTGCAATCACACTAAGTCCCGTGCTATAAGCTATAACTATACTTTTGTATATAACTGGAAGAAAAGGAATAGTGTAAAACATTTAAAATAATGTCCTACAATTTTAGTATGTTGTACAAAGATACCGAGTAAAAACAAAAAAAATGTAAAAATGCTATACATTCTTAGATTGCAAAAAAAGTGTTAATTTTATGAGAAATTGGTGCTGGACCACTTTATTTCTTACTGATTAAAACGATACCAAGTTTCATAGTTTACGATTAGTGACAAAAGAGATATGTGAGAAATAGAGTGTGCGTCCTTGCGCATCCACCGCCGCGCCGGTGCCGCTGCGCCGCGCGCCGCTCAGCGCGTCACAAGTACGTCGAACACCACTGCATTAAAACTGAGACCGATGCTTCAAATATATACATTTCCTTACACTTATGCATATCAATGGATGCGGAAAATCATTGTCTACAACTTGAGAAGAAAAGGTTTGTCAATTTCCTTCCGTATAAAAATATACAGGGAAAAAACAGAAATTGGTGTGTAAAAAGTGTAAAAATTTACTGATTAACCTAAGATTACGAGAAAAATACTAGTTTTTCGTTTTATATGTACATGACAACTTTTGTAGACAATTTATTAAGGATTAAAATGAGATCAAGTTTAATGGTATACAATAAATAGTAACAAAGATATGGGCTCTACAGTAAAAGCTTGCATTTTTTGACTTTTGGGGGGGAAAAGGGGGCTGGGGGGGAAAGCACAAGGGGGAGAAGTGGGGACTTTTGAGAAAATGTACCTCTCATCATGGTCTATCATCAGGGAAAAATCCAGCTTTTTCCTAATTTGTTGCGAATAAAATCCTTTATTTACTGGGCTATTCTGGGATTATAACTCTATTGTCAGACCACGATGGTCAATTACTAGAACTGTCAGTGCCACATGTAACAGAAGAAAAAAATACCTTAACAATTTTAACTAGAGATTTTTCTGTAGAAAACATTGAATTATTCAAAAAGTTTTTAGGAAATTAAAATTGGCTTCCGTTGTACTGCTCAGAAATCAAAATGAAATATGATTATTTTGATGGTGTTTTCATGTACTATTTTGAATTATGTTTTCCAAAAGTTGTTAGGAAAATAATCAATAAAAAACAAACTTGGATTACTTATGAGCTCAAAAATGAAAAGGAAATGCTTGTACAACTTGGTAGGTTGGCGAGACAGAAAAAGTCTCAAGCTCTCAAAGATGAACTGAAGTTTATAAATAAGCTTTTCAATAAAAAATTGGTTGAAGCTTAAAAAAGATACTTTGATAACAAAATTAAAAACTCTAACAACATTCAAAAGGCTACAACATTCTAACCACTATCAAAGAGTAGTTTTAGAATCTGGTAAGTCTTACAACAATTTTCTTCAAATTAACTAAGAGGTTCCGCAAGGCTCTATCCTTGGTCCTTTTTTGTTCCTAACCTACATCAATGATTTACCTTCAAACATTAACAACTCTCACATAGTAATGTTTGCCGATGACACAACTTCCATTTCTTCAAATTCAAACAAAATTGAATTAAACCGTCTATTGTGCCAGGATATTTCCCAGATGGATGGTTGGTTCAAAGCAAACTCTCTTCAATTGAATATTAACAAAACTCAAACAATTCTTTTCCACTCTAATTATAACAACAGCTGTCGGACTGACTCTTCGTTTTTTGACTCCAACATATTTAATATATCCTGTCAAACCAAATTCTTGGGTCTTTAATAGACAACAGCCTTACCTGGAAAGAGCACAATGCATTGCTACAGGGTTACCTTAGTAAAGCCTATTATATGATATAATTTCTTTCAGTTAAAGTTGATATAAATACTCTTTTAGTACAGTAGAGTCCTGCAAACCTGGACTTCAATAACCCGGAATTCTGGATAACTCGGAAAGCCTGCCAGAGCAATAAAGTGCATTGAGATTCAAGGCCAGAGCATGGTGTGACACATTTTAAACTGTTTTAGTTTTTCTTTAATTTTTTTGTAACTAATATAGTTTTATATTTTTTACTATGCAATAAATAAATGATTTCTTATAGAAATAACAGAAACTATTCTTAATTTTTCTTATTTTTACTCATTTCCCGATAACTCGGAATTTTCACAAACCCGGACACCATTCGGTCCACATTAGTCTGGGTTTGTGGGACTCTACTGTAGTCTACTATGCATATGTCTATTCCTATCTGTCTTATGGTGTTATATTCTGGGGGGACAGTGTGGGAAGCAGTAAGCTTTTCACATTGAAAAGAAAATAATAAGAAAAATATGTAATTTACCCTTTTAGCGAATTTCCCCTATAGGGAAGAAGCTATTACCGTAGGTCTCATGGTAAGACTTAAGCCCAAGACCATGATAACTTTTCATTTTGGGGCCCCCAGAAGAAAAAAACGCCATTCGTTCAAATTTCTAGATATATATATATATATATATCTATATATGTGTGTCTGTAAGCACGATAGCGCTCACAAAAATGATCCGATCGGAATGAAATTTGGCATAGATGAGTAGTATAAATACGCCGGTTAATAAACATGAGAGGTACGAGAGGTACGATCACGTGACCTAACCGAAGGCGCCTAATTTAAACCTAACTTAAAGCGCCCTATTTAAACCCAACAACCCTAACTTTAAGCACCCTATTTAACCTCACATAGGGCCCTTTAGCAAGCATTTTTATCCTAACAGACCTTGACAAAAAAAAATAAAATCAATTTATAACGCTTTAAAACATAATTAACATTTCTTACGGGTAATTTTATCTCCCTCAAACGTCCAATAATCCTCTAGATTAACTTTAATTCCTATAGTATCACCGATATTATCCATAACATCCAACTCACCAATGTCCATTAAAGCATCAAACACAAACTTGTCACTCCCTAAAATTCTAACTGACATCGGATCATTAGGGTCAAATTTAGTTCCATCAGCTGTAATAACCTCCCCGATCGACTTGGAAATAGCAGCCTCGTGAATCGCATGCAATTCTTTTAAATACTCTTCATCCACAAAGTTCTTATTAACTTACGTTCAAAACATGTTGTTGGATTCGTCCGCAAGTACAAGGTAATATCTTTAACACTGCCCTCATCAAATGCAGTCTTACGCGGATCGACATACTTATTACTTAGATCCGTTAAAATTTGAACCTCAGCGGGCGTCATAAACTTTTTGTAATGTTCATTAAAAACATGTCTTACAGTGAACGCAGAGCGCTCTTTAATCATAATATAACCCTTCTTCGCATATTCAACGGCTCTCTTATCGCACTCCGTCATATACATTAACGCATTAGCTTGAAAAGTGAAGGCCCATCTATCGATATCTTTATACAAAAGGTCTAATAAATTTGTACCGTGAAAATCCCGCCATGCGCCGACTGGCTCTTGTATGTGGACGGTTTTAAACCCTAGGTTTTTAAACTGATTAAACAAGCCTGTGGCAAAAGTTGTTTTACCCGCACCGATATTTCCTTCCAAAGTAATAATCATGTTATGAGACTCCATTTTATTCATCTATATAGTATATCATTTAAATTCCAACCGAGTTTTTTATTAAACCGATTTGCAGAAATATATTTCAGACATAAAAAAATAAAAAAATAAAAAATAAATTAAATAATTAAAATCATCATATGTAATTAAAAATTCATTACACACCGGTCGAACCGAATCCATTACTTCCGCGTTCCGTATTCCGCATATCGATTCCACCGTCTACCGGCACATCGTTTCTATAAACCTCCAATATTAACTGAGCGATTCGATCACCTCTTTTAACGATGAAATCATCATCCGAATGGTTAAACAACAACACACGCAAATCGCCTGTATAATCAAAGTCTATCACGCCGGCGCCCACGTCGATGAAATGCTTAGCAGCTAAGCCACTTCGAGGTGCTACTCTACCGGTCTTTTTTAACATGGCGTCCCAAGCCAGACCGGGACTCGTGAAGTACCAAGTGGGATCGAGCTTATAAGTGTCCATGCACACTTCACGGAAATTTTCAACGATGTCGGCCAGTAACAGTGTATCTGTTTTGTTGTACAACAGCGTATATTCTTTCATATTTTGTATGTCGAATTCTCTCCACACCTTACACGCGTGTTCGTAATCTTTATCATCGACAGCAGTCTTGTTAAGTTTGTTATAAAACTGTTCTTTCGCAGGCAGAGACGGATGATCGAACTTTTCCATGCTGTCCATGAAATCGTAGGGGAAGATGCCTTTTCTCAAAACCAGATCTATCTTATCATCTTCGAAATATTTTGCCACGTGTTTAAATTTATCCTTAGTTAGGTTCTTTGCGAGACTTTCTAAGCTGGAGGCCATAAATCTGAAGGAGTCTAAAAATCTCAAGTTCATTCCACCCTCGACTTTGAGTTCAAAAGATATATAGCGTTCTTCGGTGGTGGCTAAAACCGCTATCTTGTTCTGTTCGAATCCCAATAACTTAATGAACAGATGGGCGTCGTAGTTGCTCAGGTTATGAATGAAGATGGGTAAAAAGTGCGGTTTTCTAAAGTTCAAATTGCATGAATTGTGCGCCACACCTCTGAATTTACCGGTTAAATGGTCATGATCGAACACATGTTTGTCAGTCTTTTTCGGGTCCCTTGTATTAACTTCAAACGGCTTCTCGCATATATGACAAACGTTGACACCATTAATCTTCGCTTCATAATCGTCTTTTGTTATCTTCATGGGCTTTGCAGCTTCTCTACTATATAAATTTTCCAAGTCCCTCGATATCTTTGTTATGGTTTCCACAAAGTTTTTTGCTGTATCGGGCCCGAAGCTCTCGTGGTATAAATCAAACGGGATATCGTAATTATCATCCGCAGTGGTTATATATAATGAAAAACTGGCGGCTTCGTGCGCTTGATATTTTTTCGTATAAGACTTGTTTTCATCAGTTGGGGGTGATGTATCATCTGAGACCGGTTTTAAAATACACTCGAAATCAACATAGCCGACGAAAGGAACTTTCATTTTTCTGTATTGATTTTTAAAATTAATAAAAGGAGGGGATCCATTTTTATCTTTTTCAGGCATCACAATTTTAATGGGGTCTTGTCCGATACAATACAATATTCCCGGTGTTTATCCAGCTGGGTTTCTTCTTTGAATTCAGTCAGACAGCGATTACAAATATGCGATTCAGTAGCTCTCGGCTCTCAGCAGACTGTCTTATGATCGTTTAATAATTTCTTTGTGCCAAAGGATAATAAGCAACGATCACAAATGTACTTTTTATGTTGGTGTTTTGATAACTGCGAACTCACTAACCTACTCATATTTTTTATCCAACAATAGTGAGTGTTTTTATTCTCGTCTTTCAGATAAAAAAGATTAACATGTCGATTGGGGATTTCATTTTTAGTTACATGCAAAGGATAGATATCATAATTTTCATCATCATCTCTTTTCTTAGGTTCAACAGGGAAGTCTTCAAAATCATCTCTGTCTCTGATTGTTTTCATAACCTCACACGTATAAATATTAACAGATAACCCAGATCGTTTTTCGAACTTTGATATGACACTGGCTTTTACTGGGACGGGGAATGGTATATCTTTTAAAGCATCATCAAATTCATGTTCATATTGTTTGTAGTGACTGACTCTATTAGGTTGATTCCGCCAATCGACAGGGTGTATTGCAGAAAGAATTGACCAGAGAAAACATTTTGATCATTATTTTTAACATTAATAATAGCTCTCTTTAATGCTATTTCTTTCGGTAGAGGAATGTAGCTCGATCCCCCGCGGAACGGGTTGTAACGGTTGATGTGGAGCTCTAATTCATCAATGCTGTGTAATGACCAACCCGAACCGCGATTTTGGAAATCTTCCATTTCTTTTATAAGTTTTTCCTCAGCATCATCATAATACCCCGACACATCAGCATTCGATAATATAACAGCATTTTTGGTTTTAAAATTAAACTCAGCAATTTCTTCATCTTTAGAATAATCCATATAAAGAACCATTCTGACTTTAAGATCGGCCTCATTACGATGTTCATTAATTTTACTAACAACGACATCTTTTAAACTAGCCAAAAACAGTATCGGATCTTTCATATCGTTTTTATTCTTGATAGTGTAGACATTTAAACGTCCATTAAAAGCTGTCCGGGATAATTCGATCTCATGTTCGGGAGGGGGAGAAGAGCCTTTCACAAAATTGACAATACTATTCACAGCTTTATTAAAAACATTAACAACGGATGTATCAAGCCGTGGTCGTTTAGCAGGAACGGGGCCGACCTCGTCATCATCAACAACACCTCCACGGTTCGAAACTAATTCGGGGTTTTCATGAATTTTTAAATGGTAGCTCATATTACTTTTTCTTATCAGTTTATCACATCGGGGGCATTTAGTTTTATACTCGATGCTTGCTTTCTTCATAATCGGGGACTTGTGTTTTTGAACTGGCATTTCACATCTACTACTACTAACAACAGGTTCTGATGTGTTCTGAACCGTCATTCCCTACTTCTCTTCCTAGTGTTAGATTTTGAAGAGTTATTATTTTGTCCTAGAACCGACATTTGCATACTACTACTCTTACAAATTTTCAAATGTCGACTGAAGTTTTGATTTGTAATTTGCTTGTTACATTTATCACACGTCTTAACTGAATAACGTGTGCTAGCATCTTTATTAGGGTTCTTCGTGCATATTTTTTCATGATGCGAAATATTAGATTTACTTATGCCCTTGCCGCAAAACTCACAATTAACTTTCTGCGACTCCATTTTTTTCATCTAAAATAGAAAATATTAAAGGTTACTACAAATAAATAATTTAAGAACTCTCAGGAAAATTGAATAATTAAACATATGGCGCTGTTAAATATGTTTAAAATTGAAAATATCAAAGTTCAAAGTTGAAAATTATTATTAAATATGCCTGCTGCGGTGCTATTTGTTTAGACAACAGACCTTGCGTGGTGATAGTACTCGTATGGGACCATAATAGTTCTTGAATGGAACCGTGATAGTACTGGAATGGTACGTCTTTGGTCCTGGAATGGTACTCTCTGTTAAGTGAAAAATGACGGGAAATTGGGTTATGTTAGGTTGAATATGCCTGCCAAAGGACGCTATGTGAGGTTAAATAGGGCGCTATAAGTTAGATTTGTTAGGTTAAAATAGGGCGCCTTAGGTAAGGTTACCTGTCGTACCTCTCGTACCTCTCATGTTTATTAACCGGCGTATTTATACTACTTAGATGTGTAAAGTAGTAATTATTCGGATGAGTTCGAAAACCAGTCCGATCGGACCACTAGAAGGGGGTGTAAAGGGGGATAAACCCCCCCAAAAGTGGGTTTTTTGGGTTTTTTACATAGAAATATAAAAAAATCAAATTTTGGTAAGCACCATTGAATTCAGCTCGAAAAAACAAACAATTTAATATTTTGTATCATTTCTCTATGTCTATTGGTTACCGAGATATTGAAAGTGGTAAACACAGTACGTTGTCCCAATGTTAACCTTATGGGAAATAAGTAAAATTCTATATCTCGCTTATTTTTCAACATATCTTAATAAAACTTGGTTTGTGGCTTCATCTAGATGAGATTTAATGTATTTCAGTCTAAAATAACTTAAATTTCCATTTTTGTGGCAGCGAACCTGCAGACTCATTCCCCATGTTATCCTTATGGGCATTAAAAAAATTCCATATCTCCATTATTTCTAAACATATCTTGATAAAACTTGGTAAATGGCTTTTTTTTAGATAAGATCTACTAAATATTGAAATAAAAACACCCAGTTTTAACATGCCTGTAGCAGCAAACCTGAATACTCTTTCCCCATGTTATTCTTATGGGGATTACGAAAACATGCCATATCTCACTACATTGGACGGAAGTATTTTTTTTCATTTGAAATTCGCTGAGTATGCAGGTCTGCTGCAACGGGGCTATTTTTCCTCTTGCAAACCGGGTTTCAAGCAACTGAAAATTCTCACTCTTCCTTCCATTTACATATTTAAAATCATCCTCTACACCAAAACAAATCTTGATAGCTTCCTTTCCAACAGTCACTTCCATACTTATGAAACTAGACATAGAAATGCTCTGGTGTTTCCTGGACATAGAACTTCAGCCTTTGAAAAACTCCCTAAATATGCTGGCATTAAACTTTATAATCACTTACCTGCACACTTAAAACAAGAGATGTCTTGTGCATGGTTTAAAAAAAAAGTTGAAAACATTTTTGTTACAGAAAAACTATTGTTCTGTAGATGAATACAAGAATGACCAATTTGGAAATGACGTTTTTTGACAATTTTTTAAATATTTTGTAGTTAAAATAAATCAAATAAATGTTTTTTATACATAATTTTGTAACTTTTTTTGTTCTGTTTTGCTCTCCATGGTAAGCTTATTGTAATTTTGTATATACATAGCCCCTATTGCCATTATTTCCCCTAGGAACCCTATTTATGTTTAGTTTTAGTTTTTAGTTTTTAGTATTGACATGTCATCAACCATGTATATAAATGGTGTATTGTGATACGTTGTAAATAAATAAATAAATAAATAAAATACATGGAAAATTGTAAATAAGAAATTAAACTGTAATAAAATTAAACCGAGAGTTGAAAATATAAATCTGGATATTGATGGATTCATCGAAGAAAATCCCTCATATGTATCTAAAAATTTTAACGATTATTTCATTAATATAATAGATAAAATGTTAAGCGAACTACCTCCACCAAAATCAAAAATAATAGTTTCAAAAGTGCAGGATATTTTAAATGTCCGCCTTAAGATGAAAGAGAGTTGGAAAACATTTTTAATTTTCTAAAAAAATAAGTGGTCGAGTGGTAGTGATGAAGTGCCAATCAGTTTAATAAAATCTGTCAAACACCAGCTAATCAAACCGATTATGCATTTAATAAATTCTTCTTTTATTAGGGATATTCCCTGACAAACTAAAAATAGCCAAGAAGTTATTCCTATCTATAAAAAGGCGAAAGGACAGATAGTCAAAATTACAGACCAGTTTCCCTTCTACCTTCAATCTCAAAAGTGTTTGAAAAAGCAATAAAAAAAAAATTGGAACATCTTGAATCAAATAACCTTTTAGATGAACAACATGGTTTTTGGAAAAACAAATCCAATATTTCAACATTAGTGGATTTTACAGAATCTCTATTAGAATCAATTGATAAAAAAGACAAATTAATTTGCATATTCATGGACTTATCAAAAGCTTTTGATAGCATATCGCATGAAATTCTTTTGAAAAAATTCAAAATTTAGGGGTTGATAATCATTATTTGAAGTGGTTTCAATCGTATCTTACCAACAGGAAACAGTATGTAGAAATTTCTCAAGTATCGAACAACCAATTTCAAAATTCAAATAAAAAACTTTAACAATAAAAAATGGCGCACCGCAAGGTTCAATTCTAGGCCCTGTGTTGTTTATCTGTTGCATCTGTTTATCTGTTACACTGGCATGCCTAACTGTATAAGTAATATTTATAGTATAAAGAATCACCTGTGTTTATATGCAGATGATTCAAATATGATCATAGCTGCGGAAAGTGAAACGGAATTAGAAATAATGGCACACATTGAGATTTCAAAATTGTTTGATTTTTTTGTGGAAAATAGATTAGTACTGAAAAAATAAAACTAATTTCATTGCATTTCGCACAAAACAAAATAGAACAAATCCAAACCCACCAATATTATATGGAGGAGATGAAGAATTGATACAAATTGAAAGTTCAAAATTTATTGGTCTAAATGTTGATAAAAACCTATGTTGGGACTTAATTGTTGAATCTGTAATTAGAAAAATCAACTCTGGAATTTTCACACTGAAGCTACTATCTTATATATGCAGTTTTTAGTCTTAAAAATGATTTTTCATTCACACATTCAATCACATATTGCTTATGGTATAGGAGTGTATGGAGGTACCTCAGACAAAAATCTAAAACAAATTTTAATCCTGCAAAAAAAGCTTTAAGGATAATGTTAAAATTGAAAAATGATGAATCCGTCAAAAACCATTTTATTGAGCACAGAATCTTAACCGTTTACAGTTCATATGTTTTCGAGTGTGTTATGTATGTTAAACGGAACAAACAAAAATTTATTGAAAATGAAGGAAAACATCGGTATAACACTAGGAACAAAAAAGAAAAAGAATGCCTCAACATAAATTAGATTGTTTTAGCAAAAATTCTTCTTATGCTGGGTTAAAACTTCTTATGTCAATTCCGAAAGAAATAAAAGAAACAGATGATTTAGATAAATTTAAAAAGTTGTTAAAGGCATTCTTGCTTGAAAAAGCTACGTACGCAGTTGGTGAACTTTATAACTAGAATTAGTATTTTATAAGTAATTATTTTTTGTAATTATTTATTAGTTGATTCATGACGCCATTTCTTGTACAGATGAACACTGTATAAATAAAGATTTTACTTTGACTTTGACCCTGTCCTGGCGACATTGTACTGCGTTACCTCCCTCGACATTGTCTTTAGAAATCAGTAAAACATCTGCAGTATTGTTTATGTTGTTTTGCTACTGTTTCAGAGGCAAGTTATACATGTTTCAGAGGCAAGACTCGGGAAATGTCGTTGTGATTGTGTTTTTCTATTTAAGTATTACTGTGTTTTTATGACAGCTCCATCCAAAGTAAGAGGGGTAGACGTCTAGCTGCATCCCCGACTAGTCGCCTCCCCAACTAGTCGCCTCCCCGACTAGTCGCCACCTAGCCACAGCAACAGATTACCACTTAATTAAAATACACCAATCCCATCAAGGTGCCATCCCGTCAAGTCGCCACCTTTCTAGCCTGAGGTGGTGGGTTGTCGGTAGCATTCACATCTGATCGCCACTTCACATGGGCGAGTCAAGTAGCCACCCCCACAGATCACTGCCCTGCTCTGTTTTCATCTGTGTAGATAATGAGAAATAGGCTGCAGATCCTTCCTCCACCTGATATATCAATGATGTGCTTCAGAACTTGTGAACTTATAAGAAATTAATCATAAAACTTTAATTAATGATTAATTTCTTAGATTAAGGAAGTTTTATAGTAATTAATCAGTACTTTATATCTGAAACCAATTTAATTAAATTTATTTTTTACCTATGATCCTGGATTTGGGTTTTCATCATATTAAATTCTTGTAATTTACATATTTTATAAACATTGTTTCTACAAATTCCATTAACCCCTTAACCACCGAGTAAGCTGACGTGCTGCGACGCCGATGTGATCTGTGGCGCGGGGCTTAATTACGCTCGTCGATCGCCCAGTGCCGGGTTTTTTCTCAACTTGTCGTAGTTTCATAACATTCTGAGGAAACCTTGTTTCAATCGCATTTAGAAGCAAATAACCATGAAAAATGTTATGATAATTTTTGTAATACTAGTCCTGAAAACGTAAATGATAATTTAATGTTTACATTTTGTAAATAATAAAAACTGATAAACATTAAACTGTCGAACTCGGCAGTTTCAGGAATCATAGAAGTTTTTCATCAGCCATTACAATCAGTTACTAATCACCATCAACAAAAACAGACAATAGTGCACATAAAAACGAAAACAGATAATATGAAACCGGTTCAACGTATACAATTGTTTTGTCTTATCAACACAAACATGCAACGTTATCACTCACCGCAACGACAACAAACTAACAAGCGCGACATTTGACACCGCAGAGCTCGTGGTGTGGACGTAGTTCCAGAAAAACAAACTAGAGTGTTGCACCAAACGGTCTGCTACTTCTCAGGGTCAAGTGTACAGTTGTACTGACAAAATAACAAAATAAATCAGCTGAAAACGTCAAATCCGAGTTTACTCGGGCCTGTCGGTTAATGAAACATGGGTGTTGCACGAGATATCTCATGCGTGGCGGATGCGCATACAGAATACTAGCACGAGATATCTCGTGCGCGGCGGTTAAGGGGTTAATCCATTGAACTCATTAAAACCACCACCAACTATTTTTATTTTCACTTTCTGCATCATATTTGCCTATTCACAATTGCCTTACACTACCCCCTAAAAGGCGGTGTGTGTTTCAGCTACAGATCATTTGAATAGCATAAGTTTCTCAAGGTAATGTTTGTCTTCAGGTTAGGAGAAGATGCTATCCAGAGGAAACAAGAGGAAGAAGAGGAGAGAATACAACAGGAAAAAGATCAGGAAACAACTTGGTATCATGAAGGTCCAGAAATTCTCAAAGATGCTAGGCAATGGATTGCAGGTAATTAAGGCACATGCAAGTTAATGTTTTTTTAACCATATAGAGTAGAACCACTTAAAAATATCAATCCCAAGGACTTAAGAAAAATACCAATTAGGGGTATTTTTCTGTTTTACAACCACTGAAGTCCACAATGTACTTCACACATTTACAAATCAAATTAAACATAAATGAAGCTTCATTTTGTTGTTTTTGGCTCAGAATTACAATTTGAATTATTAAAAAAGGTTAAATTACCTTAATTCCGTCAAAAATGTGACGAAATTAAGGTAATAGTCTTGTCTTACTATTTCAATCACAAGACAGAATTAAGGTAATTAAACCTTTGTTAATAATAAATGAAGCCTATTCATTCAAACATTCACGATAAACTATGAATACAAAATTGATTGAAGTTGTATAAGTTCAAGGTTAAAGCTAAATATAGATGTACGTTTCAATTTCTGAATTCTGAGTGATGGTATTTCTAGTTAACTGTCAAAATCATTCTTTTGTGAGTTAATTGGAAATTATCTCAGGATTGTTGAAATTATTGATATGAAAAAACTAGAGGACGGCTGCCAAAAAACAATAGCATTTATCTGTTGGTCGCGGATAAACGGCAGATGAAGCTTTTCAAAACTCGTGATCTGCAGCGAAATACGATTGCACGTGTTTGCCAATCGCCGATAATAGGCAAATGCAGCCATACAAAAGTCGCGGTCGGCCGCGAAAAACGATCGCATGTATTAGGTACATTAGATACATTACTTGTAATAACGACCCACCCAGATAGGTATTTTAAGCCAAGTATGAATGACAGATGAGTGAAGGATGATTGTGGCGTGATCTTGTAGTCTTGTTACTGACTAAGGCCAACATGTTCCTTAGACAGGACTGTTAATTAATAGCCCAACAGCCAATGGCAACTACGGGATCTACATTTTAACGTGGAATCCGAACCACAAATTCCTCGGTTAATTGTTTTACGAACTGGTCTAACTATGAGGACGGTCCTATGAACGTAGTATTCAATAGTGCAGACGTTAATCCCCACTAAGGAACACCTCGTCCACAAGCTATCGCTCATAACTATCCAAAATTTGTGACCTCCAAGTAGCTGGATTATAGGACACGCCACAGTCCCAGTCCTAATTACTGCAGTATATAAAAATTTCACAATATTTCATCGTGTATAATAAATAATTACACTCAGGTTTCAACAACTGAAATTGCCTTTATTTGAACATTGAAATTAGGTGTAAACTAAAGCAAATCATCATAACAATCTGCAAATAAACAAATGCAGATCACGTGTATTTGCCAATCGCAATAGGTTAATGCAACGTTGCGAAACTTGCGATCGGCCGTGAAAACCCATCAGTCAATTGCGGTTAAATGGTAAATGCAACTTTTCAAAACTCGTGGTCTGCTGTGAAATACGATTGCGCATATTTGCCGATCGCTGCTGATAATCGGCAATTGTAGCCTTGCGAAAGTCACTGTCAGCCTTGTAAAATGATAGCGTGTATTTTCCGATCTCAAATAAACAAAATACAACTTTGCAAAACTTACGAACAGTAGATGTACCTTTGCAAAACTCACCATCGCCCGTTAAATTCGAACGCACTTAGGTAAATTCGATCTCCAGATAGACGGTGGGAGTAACTACTACTCGACTCGTTTTTTCGATTAGTTGTTACTACTCTACTCGGGTTTGAGTAATTGTAACTACTCAAGTAATTACTTGAAAGTCGAGTCTCACACACTCCTAGTACCAATATTTCCAAGTTACCAGAAAACAAGTCATAACAAAAAATACATACCATCTAAAAATGTCCCCTTTGTTAACATGTGGTGTTTGATTTATAGTCTCAAAGCCTCATGAATATTAACTTGTAGTGAATTATATCTTATAATCTTTGTAGATACCAAAAACTGTAGTAAAAAAAAATAATCCTATTTCCTTTTACCTATTTTGTAATAATATAATTAAGGGCTTAGCCCTTTCAAGCCTCTAGCATTTTTTTTGTACAAACCATTTTCCTTACTTCTAATTATATTTATGTTTGAAATTATAATCATTGTTGTTCATTTCTGTCAAGAGTATTCTCTGCCAAGGGCTTTTCAAAGGCTAAAGGCAGCCCAAGAAGAAGCTGGACTTCCAGAAGCAACTATTACAGCCAGGAAACAAGAATTGCAGAAGTTTATCACATCATTGACAATTTATTGCAGCCAGATCGGTGATACAAGGCCTCTGTCTTATTGCAGCTTTAGTCCAGATTCAACCATGCTCGCAACATCTTCTTGGTAAGCGAGACTCGTTATATTGCTAACCCATTATCCGCGACGCACGAGATAGCTCGTGGTAGTATTCTGTGCACTAAAGCGCGACGCACGAGAAATCGCGTGGAACATCTAAGTGCCCTCCGCGCGACGCCCGAGTTTACTCGGATTTGACGTTCTCAGCTGATTTATTTCGTTATTTTGTTGGTACAACTGTTCTGCTAGGTTTTTTTCTTTCGACTGTACTGTTGACCTTGACGAGTTGCAGACCGTTTGGTGCTGCACTCTAGTGGATTTTTCTAGAACTACGTCTACACCACGAGTTCTGTAGTATAGCGTTCGTCGCGTAGAGTCGAAAACCTCGCGTGTTAGTGTTGATCGTGTAATTAAACTGCGCGCTACTGATCACGCGGGGAGCAAATTACTCCGTGCTTAAGGGGTTAAAGATAGGTTTAAAATTATTATTAGGTTTTGCAAATTAAATTGAGCTTATGGCTCATTATTTCATTTTAATGCTTCTGTCATCCAATATATAAATATATTAACTTAGCAGGTAGTAGTGGCATGAATATGATTTTGATTAGGGAAAGGAGGCACTATTCGGTGACCCCAGCAAAACAAGACCCTTAAAACATCGGTAATTCTGGATTTTATCGTTAGCTTTTGGGGACTGACAGGTCACCCTAACTCCCGTGGATAATTGGGTGGTTAGAACAATTGTTGAGGAACAGCTTAGCAATTTCTTTGAAAACCAGTCAAATTTTAAAATGTTTATTAACACGTTCGCTGCTGCGGACGTTCCGGAACGTCACCGGGAACATGGCGCCAGGAGCTAGGAACGTTCCGGAACGGCACCGTTCATTGTTGTTTAACGTTGTCATGGATTAGCCAGCTCCTCATGAGCGTTCTATATTTCCTTGCAGCTCTTGGGGACATACTTTTCCCACAATAAAATACATTATTTCCATTAATTCCCACCAGGGTCATTTAGATAAGGGCTTGTCTCACTTCTTTCCCACTACGTAGCAACACTACTTTACAGACTGCAACCTAGGTAATTCTGCTATCTATCAGAATCACCAAGTACTGTGTCCAAAACTGGTTTGATATTGAACATTGCTATCCAACATAACTATCATTGTTTTCGCCATACTTCAGAGTAACTGAGGCAATGTTACGTAGCGACACACACACTTACTTCAGCTCCTGGCGCAGCCGCGCCTTCTAGCGGCTAGCAGCAAACGTGTTAATTCAGTTTGAAAGATATTCTCGCATGTGGCATTCAGGCTCCTCTTACACTAGGTGGCTGAGCCAAGCTGCTTAATCACACACTTGTTTTTACATTTTAGGGAGTGGCTAATTTACAGATGTAGCCGAACCACCCAGCCTGCATCAGTAAATTTATTTATATGGGGTGGCTGTTCTACAATGTCGTTTAGCCACCTCGTGTAGAGGCCATAGATTAGTCAAGTAGAAGATCAAATCACCTTGTACTATACTTATTTAGTCATGACATGAATCCTAAACCTATAGTATAAGTTAATTAAAAAAAAAATAAAACATCAGAAATGTACCTTAAACAAATGTTGGTTTTTTTGTTTGAATTGAAACTCTAGGTCTTTCACAAAAATTTAATGTCGGTATAACATATATTATAATTCTTCTTGACAAACTGTTTTTATTGAATATAATTAATTTTTGCATTGAAAAACACCAATATACTAAACCAACCAATCAATATTCTAAATAATTTTATTGCGTGAGGCCTTTCACCAGCTTTGCTGGCATCATCAGATACTGTAATCTTATACTGAAATGAATATTATGTCAGTTCCTTTTCAATTTCAAGGAGTGGGCTGTGCAAATTGTGGTCGGTGCCTGATTGTCAGCTCGTGAGAACACTCAAAGGCCACACTTGCAATGTTGGTGCTATTGTCTTTCACCCCAGAATTGGACAAGAAGATACAATCTGTGCACTTGCGTCGTGTGCTGTGGATGGTTCTGTCAAACTGTGGACGCTAGAAAGGTACTCTTCTTAAAAATGAACACTTTGAAAAGGAACTTACAGGGATTTAAAAAAAATTATTGATAGGTCCTATGAAAAAATCAGAATAGAAATCTTAGTCCTACTACTAATAAACTATAACATATTTGAATATTTTTAATGTTAAGCCATGTTTGTCTGCTATACCACAGAATATGTGACTTGAAACCTTAAGCAAAAATTGTCAATTTGATGTTCATTGATTTGCTGCTAGGTCGACTGTAGGCTTTATGCGCCAATCGTTCTCCTGGCCGACAATGGTGTCGTAGCTCTGTCGGTTAACGCGCTATACTGACGAGTATAGCATTGAAACCATTCAGAGGTGTGTGGGTTCAAATCCCGACCATGCACATTCCCCATTAGGCTTCCAAATGTGGTAAAGCTGGTGGGAGGGCCCTCCTATAATAAACGGTGACTTGCTTTTGTATGTTTAATAGGGATTGCAGTGGACATCTGTTTTGCTTCTTTTTACCCTTGTATAGAGGAGGAGGACACTTTTTTTAATTTTTATTAATTAATTCAGCATACTGTCCTTTCATAATATGGACAATCAAAAAGGACAGAACCAAAATATTAGACTAGGGGTGTGCGATGCAACCAATTTTTTTTCGATTCAATGCGTCGATGCGATTCATAGAATTTCGATTTGAAAGGATCTGATTTGATTCGATGCAGTGCGGCGTTATTTGCTGTTAAGATTTATTTATTTATTTTATTTATTTATAGCTTGCATTACTGTAAAGGGTCAATAACCTTAGAGGATTAAATTAGAAAAATTCCACACAAAGTTTGAACGAATCTGAACCAAAGCATTTGTAAAGGCCTAGGTACTGACCCATTCATTATAAAAAGGAATTTGGAAGTATAAATAAATAAATAATTATATCTTAATTCCTATACATCCTCTCACAATCTCAAGAAATAGTTATTATTACTGGGCCTAAACTTTTTCTTAAAAAAAACACAAGCAGTCCTAGTAAAAATGAATCAGTTCGAAGTTTGTTAAATCATCTAATAATTATAACAATTAGCCTAAGTAACTCTTCTCAGATACAATTCAAGTATCCCTAACGGTGTCGGTATCGTCATTCGTATCTGTTTCAACAAAGCTTTGGCTACTTGAGCCCGGATCATCTACGATCTCTTCGTTGCAGTTTTCAAACATCTTTATTTATTTTTCATTCAATCACTCCAAAACAAAACATATTCAATTGCATTCACGCGACAGTCAAAAGAAACAAACACTATTTACTGCGCAGTGCTGAGCTTTACGACAACGGCAGACAGCTCGACAGCTGAGCATCACAAAACAGTGTTACCACTTGTAGACCGTGTTTACCAGCAAAAATACCCGTCTCTGCTGGAATAAAGTATTGACAGTATATTACAAAGTCCCCACATGGGCTTGGAAATACCCGAGAGTCGGGCAATTTCTCTAACAGCAGTATTTGTTTTTGTTCCATTGCTCGGTCAGCCTGTATCACCATCACGATCGTGGTTACACTGCAGCTGCTGCAGACTGTCGTAGTGCTCGTTTTATTCTCGTCATTGAAATTCGTGTATGGAATTATACAGCCATACATTAAAAAGTTGTTTGCAATCATTCAAAACTCATTATAAAATAGAGAAACAATCTATTGCAATAATTTTCTAACTTAAAAAAAAGACAATGCACTACTTTGTCACGCAGCCTTTATTATGCATTCTTTGTTGTTAAGCGTCTAGAGTCTGAAAGTATTACTACACTAAGCTATTCATAACTTCATTACGATTCAATAAACTGCTTTGAACATTATTATTACGCATTTATGTAGTTTAAACGTTTATTTAATTGCTTTCAACATACATTTTAGACTAATGGCGTCTAGTGAATCGAAGAATACCGATGCATCGAGGCCAAATTGATGCATCAGCATTTCGATGCATGCCGAATCGAATCACGATTCGATGCATCGAATCAAATCGTAATTTGATGCATTTTCGATGCATTGCACATCCCTATATTAGACCAAATATATAGACAAAATAAACATAATATAATTAAAAATTGAAAAATATAAAAAATGCTATGTCAAAGGGTTGATCATACTGCAGCTCAGGATTCAGTTCTGTTGACATCCCAGGAAAAGAGCATGAAAAAAGTAATAACTGTAATTGTTTGTACAGTACATAAAAATTGATTAATTCAGAAGTAAATAATACGATGAATACTTATATGAAAAAGGTATGAATAAATTTTGTAAAGACCAACAAAAAGTAAATTTAATGTTATATTAACCACAGTGCAGTACGAGTAACCGGTTACTCGTGTCAGGCACAGGTTATAAAACACTGGATCCTAAATTAAAGACATTAATAAATACCAATTCATTTAAAAGCAGCCTTGCCAATTTCTTACTCAGTAGGACTTATCAATATATATATATATATATATATATATATATAAAAGGAGAGTTGTGTGTTGGTATATTTAGTGCTATAGTCAGGGTGCCAACCCATTGTAAGTTACGATGACCTGGAAACTTGGGTGGACAACGATTTTTTTGCTGATTCTGACTCAGTTTTTTGCGCTGATTACGAATCTGCCGGGTGCAATTTTGGCACCCTTGGGCAAACGCCACCATATTGGAAAAATGGCGGCAAAGATGTTTTTAATGTTAACACGATAGAATCCGTAAAAATGGTCCGATCTCAACGAAAATTGGTACAGACGTGTAAAATGGTAATCCCCTTATCGATTTCAAAAACCAGCTCGATAAGACCACCGGAAGTGGGGGTTATGGGGAATAAACCCCCTTAAAAAGGGGTTTTTGGTTTTTTCACATGGTTAAATTAAAATAATCAAAATATCATTTCCACCATTGAATTTAGCTTAAAAAAACTAACAATTTGGTATTTTTAATCATTGGTCTATGTCCATTGGTTGCCGAGATATTGAAAGCGGAAAACCGTACACCGTCCCTATGTTATCCTTATGGGGAAAAATTAAAATTCTATATCTCGCTTATTTCTCAATATATCTGAATAAAACTTGGTGTGTTGCTTCATCTAGTTGAGATATACTGGATTATGGCCATAAGTACGCCATTTTTACATTCACGCTGCAGCAAACCTACGTACTCATTCCCCATGCTATCCTCATGGGAAATAAATAAAATACTATAACCTCCATGTTTTTCGACATATCTCGATCAAACTTAGAATAAGCCTCTTCTATTTGAGTTATACTGGGATAGTGACTGAAAAACACTAAATATTTACAAACATGCAGTAGCAGACCTGCATACTGCCCCCCATGTTATTCTTATGAAGAAAATAAAAATATGTCATATACCGTTTATGTTGCGTTTAAATATTATTTTAAGTGTTTTAAATTCCCTAGATATGTAGACCTGGTGCAATGGGATTATTTAAGATGTCTAACAATTTCATTAATTTCCATAGCTTTTGAGTAAAAATATAATTGTTAATTCCCAAAACATTTTTTTCAGCCAGAAGCTGTTCCCAAAATTTAACTTAAATTTCGGGACCGCCGAGCCTGACCTTATTTTTTTAAAAGCTCGGTCCTCAAACACAACATTTATTCCTTTGATTAGCAGTACTTACCCAAATACAACATAATTGAAGTTAACACTCACTAAGCCTGGCCCCCCATGTGAATAAAACCATTTTGTTTACCTTCCCTTCGCTTTAAAAACTCCATTAAAACCTATATCTCGCTTTTTTATTAGCATATTGAACATATCAAAATACAATTTGGATTGTGGCTTGAACTAGTCGAGATATATTTTATATTAGCCACAATGGGTTGTCTCATCGCCATTGAGGCAGCGAAAATCTGCCAGTTTATTTCTTGTATGCTATTCACTGCTGTAATATAAAGAAATAAAAGGTGCACTTATAGATATAAATATTACTTATTTATTAAAGTTACTTAGAAAAAAGGAGTTGTTATGTACAATGGAATGATCATCTGCTATTCTGTTTGACTTAGATTTCATTGAAAGGAAAATCTTCTTCCTGACGTAGTTCATCTCTCATTGCATTTTATAAATGCTATGGAAAAGTATGCTTCAATCAACAAACCAGAATGAGAGATGAACTACGTCAGGAAGAAGATTTTCCTTTCAATGAAATCTAAGTCAAACAGAATAGCAGATGATCATTCCATTGTACATAACAACTCCTTTTTTCTAAGTAACTTTAATAAATAAGTAATATTTATATCTATAAGTGCACCTTTTATTTCTTTATATTACAGCAGTGAATAGCATACAAGGTATATGTACTATAATAGTTGCCTCAAATAAACTGGCAGATTTTCGCTGCCTCAATGGCGATGAGACAACCCAGTGTGGCTAATATAAAATATATCTCGACTAGTTCAAGCCACAATCCGAATTGTATTTTGATATGTTCAATATGCTAATAAAAAAGCGAGATATAGGTTTTAATGGAGTTTTTAAAGCAAAGGGAAGGTAAACAAAATGGTTTTATTCACATGGGGGGCCAGGCTTAGTGAGTGTTAACTTCAATTATGTTGTGTTTGGGTAAGTACTGCTAATCAAAGGAATAAATGTTGTGTTTGAGGACCGAGCTTTTAAAAAAATAAGGTCAGGCTCGGCGGTCCCGAAATTTAAGTTAAATTTTGGGAACAGCTTCTGGCTGAAATAAATGTTTTGGGAATTAACAATTATATCTTTACTCAAAAGCTATGGAAATTAATGAAATTGTTAGACATCTTAAATAATCCCATTGCACCAGATCTACATATCTAGGGAATTTAAAACACTTAAAATAATATTTAAACGCAACATAAACGGTATATGACATATTTTTATTTTCTTCATAAGAATAACATGGGGGGCAGTATGCAAGTCTGCTACTGCATGTTTGTAAATATTTGGTGTTTTTCAGTCATTATCCCAGTATAACTCAAATAGAAAAGGCTTATTCTAAGTTTGATCGAGATATGTCGAAAAACATGGAGGTTATAGTATTTTATTTATTTCCCATAAGGATAGCATGGGGAATGAGTACGTAGGTTTGCTGCAGCGTGAATGTAAAAATGGAGTACTTAAGGCCATAATCCAGTATATCTCAACTAGATGATGCAACACACCAAGTTTTATTCAGATATATTAAGAAATAAGTGAGATATAGAATTTTAATTTTTCCCCATGAGGATAACATAGGGACGGTGTACGGTTTTTCCGCTTTCAATATCTCGGCAACCAATGGACATAGACCAATGATTAAAAATACCAAATTGTTAGTTTTTTTAAGCTATATTCAATGGTGGAAACGATATTTTGATTATTTTAATTCAACCATGTGAAAAAACCAAAAAACCCCTTTTTAAGGGGGTTTATTTCCCATAACCCCCACTTCCGGTGGTCTTATCGAGCTGGTTTTTGAAATCGATAAGGGGATTACCATTTTACACGTCTGCACCAATTTTCGTTGAGATCGGACCATTTTTACGGATTCTATCGTGTTAACATTGAAAAACCTCTTTGCCGCCATTTTTCCAATATGGCGGCGTTTGCCCAAGGGTGCCAAAATTGCACCCGGCAGATTCGTAATCAGCGCAAAAAACTGAGTCAGAATCAGTTAAAAAACCTTTGTCCACCCAAATTTCCAGGTCCTCCTTGCTGGCGCCCTGACTACTACAGCCAAAACTACACGTCGTAGACCCTTGATCTTGGTATCAAATTAAAGCTTGGAATCTCATGATGTGCACTATGATGGTTGGGTTTTGATATCGTATGGGGTTTAGGTACAGGATCGTCCGAAAGGGACCTATGTCAAGGATTTTTTGAGTACTTTAGGTTTTATTTGTTTATATCAATACATATGGTTTAATTTGAAATGGTTAGCGTGGTTACAGTGGTTGCCAACAGAATGCAGCATCTGCAATTATTTTGTACAACAGGTGAATACTGTCTTATTTAGCAAATGTGTTATTTTTACGTTTTCAATTATTTAGTAAATTTTTACTGTTAGGTGACACAGTATAACTCGTGTCAGGCACAGGTTATAAAACACTGGATCCTAAATTAAAGACATTAATAAATACCAATTCATTTAAAAGCAGCCTTGCCAATTTCTTACTCAGTAGGACTTATCAATATATATATATATATATATAAGGAGAGTTGTGTGATGGTATATTTAGTGCTACAGCCAAAACTACACGTCGTAGACCCTTGATCTTGGTATCAAATTAAAGCTTGGAATCTCATGATGTGCACTATGATGGTTGGGTTTTGATATCGTATGGGGTTTAGGTACAGGATCGTCCGAAAGGGACCTATGTCAAGGATTTTTTGAGTACTTTAGGTTTTATTTGTTTATATCAATACATGTGGTTTAATTTGAAATGGTTAGCGTGGTTACAGTGGTTGCCAACAGAATGCAGCACCTGCAATTATTTTGTACAACAGGTGAATACTGTCTTATTTAGCAAATGTGTTATTGTTTATGTTTTCAATTATTTAGTAAATTTTTACTGTTAGGTTATTTTATTAAAAACATAAAGTGCACTAAAATTTAGAGATACATATTTTTTTTGTTTTAAATTCAATATTAGTACTAAAAATAAGACAGATAGCTCGAAAAAATGAAACAACGAAGAAAAAGAAACACATCTAAAGGTATCATGGGAAAATTCACATCAGTGACATCAAGAAACACTATCGAAACAGATTGGAACAGAAAGGAAGACAGACGCACAAGGTGATGACAGAAATAATCAAAACAGAGATAATGGAGAACCTTTGAAAAAGGGATCGTACAGAAGAAGCTGATTTAAACTAAACAACTTTACAAGCTGTTTGCAGAAGTACTGGTTACTATGATTTAGACCATGAATGACACATTATTCCAATCAGATTTTATTGAATACCTAAATATAGTAATTTGCAAGATGGACAAAATTAGTAAAAAATGGATGAAATTTGTTCTTATTGCATAGCAAAGAAGTTAATTCAAAGTGGAAACGCAAATTGTATGCTGTTTGAAAGGGCAAATAAGACTGCTACCACCAAATATACCACCCCCGGCTTCCTCAAATATATGTATGGAGAAACACCAAAATATATTGAATTCATACATTATATTAGACGTTATAATGCTTGCTTCCAAATTACGTCTTTTCGAGGGACCACTATTTATACCTTCATAAGATTTTTCAACCCAGCGAAGCGGGTTACCAACAGCTAGTCTATAAGTATAAAAGAGAATATTGGTATATATATATATATATATATATATATTTATATATTTGGCACTGATAAACTCAGACACCGCTGGACCGATGACCACGAAACTTGGTAGATACATGTAGAATTTCATGGAGTACGTTTATACACCATCAGTTTCGTGATAACTTTCAGGGCTAAGCCCTGGGACCATCTTAAAGGTACCCATGTCAGGGATTTTGAAGGAAGTTGAGTTAGATTAGTTGAGTTGAAGGGATTTTGAGTTGACTAACAAAACGTATGAAAGTAAAATTTAAAACAGGTGATGTAAATTAATGGTATTTCTTTCTGCTATTTAATTGTATTTGTTTACATGAAGATTTGTTACTTGGTGCCAGGTGGTGAATGAATTAGACTTTTGCATTTTTTCAAAGTGCAATACACTATATAAAATGTTGGTATGTAGTATAACATAAAATAAATAACTGATTACTGAAGGACTTCAGTGATCACTGATCACTTATACTTGAGGGACTTCTTTTTTATGACAACTAACTGCTATTTAAAGAGGCAGAGTGTGCTACTGTAAAGAATCAGTTTTATCTACAGCACTTTAAAAAAATTGCTGGGACGGCTCATTCAATCTTTTTGTTCAATATAGCGTCTAAAAACGTGTCAGCCCTTTTTAATAATTGCTGGATTGGCATTGTAATTTTTGTTCAAGGTAGACCCTAAAACCTTATGAAAATTATCTTTTACAGTGAATAAAATTTCAAGCCATGTTCTATGGTTCCTCTAACACGTGTATGCCTTCATGAAGGAAAGAAATAGTAGAAATCCTATATCTTTCCTTCAAGAAGGCATACACGTGAAGTCATGCACATACGCAGGTCTGCTGCGACGAGGGTGCATATTAAAGTTCTAATTAAGGGTAACATATGCGAGCAGATTCAAAGTGCTGTTGAAAAAGCCAAAGGTGCCGTTTTGTATAGTCAGGCACTTTATACAGGAATAGAATACCCCCGTCGTAGCAGACCTCCTTACTAAGAGCTGATTTCTAAAAACGTTTTTTGCTTTATGGATGTACATTTGATATGTTCAAAGAAGTAGATTTTACAACAAGAAAAATAAATGGGAAAGCAAAGCTATATAACTGATGGGTGATATTGTATGTTTAATTTTAATCGTGAGCGAAGCCACGGGTTTTTCTAGTTACAATATAAATGAGTATTTAGATGAAAATTTGACAGTGTATCTTTTTTACCCTACTTTTTAGCTACTATACCGGGTGTTCAAAAAGTCCCGGAACAACTTTGTATTTTTTTCATATGCAATATTGACCCACGAAACATGTAATATATCTCTTAGACATAAAATACTATTTTAGCACGTATTCAGTGACCCCCTACCTCCTCAGGGGGACGGCCCACTAGGAGCCTGAAGAAAATCTGAAATGCAAGCATAGGTTGATATGTACATCAAATTAAACCTCTTTTCGAGTACAATACGATGCCGCAAATCCAAGCTCAACTGCTTTTTTTCTACCTTAAAAATTCAATTTCAGACGTTCTCCATTTGAGATGCGGTTTGTGGCATTAAATAATGCTTTATTACCTCTATAAAATTATATACATATAAACCTATGCACAGCCTATGGCATAAACCACTTCCAAAGGATGTCTTACATGGATGGTGACCAGTATAGGTAGTGCTGTACATATTTTTGAAGGGCATGAATTCCTCGACAAAATGCCGCAAACCGCATCTCGAAAGGACGCTCAGAATGTCTGAAATCGAATTTTTAAGGAGGTTAAAAATTGCAGTTGAGAAAAGTTTAAACGTCCACCATTTTGGCTTAGGTGATCGATTGAGCTCGGATTTGCGTCATTGTATTATACTAAAAAGGGGTTTAATTTGATGTACATATCAAGCTGTGCTTACATTTCAGATTTTCTTCTGACTCCCAGTGGGCCGTCCCCCGAGGAGGTAGGGGCTCACTAAATACGTGCTAAAATAGTATTTTGTGTCCTAGAGACATGTTCTAGGTTTTGTAGGTAAATAGTAGAGGTGTGCAGATAGTGCATTTTTGGATCGGATCGGATTCGGATCGGATAGCTTATGTTCGGATTGGTTTCAGATCGGATAACAACAGGTTCGGATCGGATAATACCGGATTCGGATATTTCAGGCGCGGCGTAATGAGCAGATTAAAGTTTTCTCATAAGCCTAAGGTAATTACAAGGAACTACCATATTATCCTAATGTGTAAGGTAAGGTTTGCCTTGATACGCTTGAGTTGTTGATTGTTGTGATATATTGTTTTCAATGTAGGCCAAATATCAATTATTAAAGTATGCAAAGGTACAACTAATTAATTATCTGTTAAGAATTTAGAAATTTATTAATTCCCCTTAAGCATAGGTAGGCTAGTATTTAATTGAATAAGCTTATTTAGGCCTAAATCAATTTCAGGATTTGCAACTTAAAAATTGCTTTTCCAATGCAACCTAAATTTGTTCACTATTTGGCCTCAGTATTTGTTGATCTTTTCCTTATTTGCTCCGCGATGTTTTCTGTCACTAATATACTTTCGTCGGCAGTGGCTTCTTTTGTTTGGAAGATTTTCCCCAAAATGTGCAGTCTATCCGATTGAGTCGGATATCTTCCGACCAAATTCCATGCTTCCGTCAAATTGAAGCTTAACAGTTTCTCATCAGCAAAGCAATGTATTCTTTCGAGGACTTTGCAGTATAAATATGGCTTTTACTATAGCTGGTAAGGATAAACTGGTTTTACGCATTCTTGTCGGAAATTTATATACACGATGTTATATCACTGTGTTATTTTTTGTGACGCTATTTTTGTACATTTTATTATGTGCTAGAGGTGTGCGGATAGTGATTTTTTGCATTGGATCGGATTCGGATCGGATAGCTTATGTTCGGATCGGTTTCGTATCGGATAACAGCAGGTTCGGATCGGATAATACCGGATTCGGATATGTATGGCGCGGCGTAATGAGCAGATTTAAGTTTTCTAAAAGGCCTAAGGTAATTGCAAGGAACCACCATAATATCATCCTAATGTGTAAGGTAAGATTTGCCTTGATAGGGTTGAGTTGTTGATTGTTTTGATATATTGTTTCCAATATAGGCCAAATGTCAAATTATTAAAGTATGCAAAGGTTCAACTAAATATCTGTTGAGAATTTAGAAATTCGTTGATTCCCCTTAAGCATAGGTAGTGTATAATTAATCGAATAAGCTTATTAGGCCTAAATCAATTTCAGGATTTGCAACTTAAAAAATCCTTTTCTAATGCAACCTAAATTTGTTCACTATTAGGCCTCTGTCTTTTTTCAGGGTGTCTACCAGTCGGGAATTCGGGAAAACTCGGGAAAATGTCGGGGATTTTGTAAGGTCGGGAATAGTCGGGAAAAAGTAATGAATTTCAACATTTGGTCGGGAAATTCGAATTTGGCTATAAAAACGAAATAGCGGTTTTCTTCGTTATTGTCATCGTCTCGGCCGGCAAATCTCGAACGAATTGTGGCAGACAAATTTTTAGCTATATCACGAGCATAAAATCTGTCGCTTATTCCGCTGCCGCAAGTTTCTCAGTCCTAATACAGCAGTTAAACGCTCGCTCGTTTCGCGGCCGACAAGTCTCTCGCTCTTTACGCGGCCAACAAGACACGCTCTTTACGCGGCCGTCAAGTCTCTCGCTCTTTACGTGGCCGACGAGACTCTACGGTCTGTACTCGGAGTCTCTCGCTCTTTACGCGGCCGACCAGTTTCGCTCTTTACGCGGCCGACAAGTCTCGCTGTTTACGCGGCCGACAAGTCTCTCGCTTTACGCGGCCGACAAGTCTCGCTCTTTACATGGCCGACAAGACTCGCTCTTTACGCGGCCGTCAAGTCTCTCGCTCTTTACGTGGCCGACGAGACTCTACGGTCTGTACTCGGAGTCTCTCGCTCTTTACGCGGCCGACAAGTTTCGCTCTTTACGCGGCCGACAAGTCTCGCTCTTTACGCGGCCGACAAGTCTCTCGCTTTACGCGGCCGACAAGTCTCGCTCTTTACATGGCCGACAAGACTCGCTCTTTACGCGGCCGTCAAGTCTCTCGCTCTTTACGTGGCCGACGAGTCTCTACGGTCTGTACTCAGAGTCTCTCGCTCTTTACGCGGCTGACAAGTCTCGCTCTTTACGTGGCCGACAAGTTTCGCTCTTTACGCGGCCGACAAGTCTCGCTCTTTACGCGGCTGACAAGTCTCGCTCTTTACGCGGTCGAAAAGTTTCGCTCTTTACGCGGCCGACAAGTCTTGCTCTTTACGCGGCCGAAGAGTACCTCGCTCTTCACGCGGCCGACAAGTCTCTCGCTCTTTACGCGGCCGTCAAGTCTCTCGCTAGTATTGCTACCTTAAAATCGTGTGCTCTTTTCGTGGCTATCACATCTTAAAATCGTGTGCTCTTTTCGTGGCTATCACATCACATCTGATGGCCACATAAAGGCCAGAATATCCATAACCCGGCCGGCAAATTCTTCGGTCGTTTCGGGGTCAGCAAACGTCTCGTCACATTGGGGCTGTCAGATATCTCGCTCTCTTTGCGGCTGCAAATCTGTTGCTCTTTTCACGGCCATCACATTTTCGCTTTTATTGCGGCCGGAAATCTTTCGCTTGTTTTGCGGCCGGCAAATCTCTTGGTCGCACCTCGGCCGATGACTTCATCCCTCTTTTCGCGAGCGTTAGACCTCTTGGTCGTATTGCGGCCAGAAAATCGCTCACTCATTTTGGGACCAAAACATTTTTCGGTCGTCTCGTGGTAGACAAATTTTTTGCACTTTTCATGGCTGTCACATCTCTCGGTTGTATTGCGATAAGAAAATCGCTCGATCTTTTCACGGACGGAATATCTATCATTTTTACCATGGCCGGCAAGATTTTCGGTCTCGTTGTGATTGGAAATCTTTCGCTTGTTTTACGGCCGGCAAATCTCTTGGTCGCATCGCGGCCGATGAGAACCTCACTCATTTCGCGGCCATTAGACCTCGGTCATATTGCGGCCGGAAAGTCGCTCACTCGTTTTAGGAATGAAACATTTTTCGGTCGATTCGCAGCAGACGAGTTCCTTTTTTTTTGTGGCCGTTACATCTCCCGGTTGTATTGCGACAAGAAAATCGCTATTTTTTTTCGAAGCCAGAGATATTTTAATTTACAACACGGCTGGCAAATCTTTTGGACTTATTGCGGCCGGAAATCTTTGTTTTTCGGTTGTCCGATTGTTTCTTGATCGTATTATGTCGCTTACTCTTTTCATAGCTGTTACATGATTCGGTCGTATTGCAGCCGGCAAATCTCGCTGTCGCATCGTGGCTGTCAAATCTCGGTCGTTTATACCACGGCCGGAGAATCTATTGGTCACAATGCGGCCGGAAAATCAGTCATTCTTTCCGCAGCCGGAAATTTCGGTCGCATTACAGCAGACAAATCTATTGGTCTTATCGCGGTCATCTTGCTCATCTTTTGGCGATCTTTCCCTTGCATTGTAGCCGTCTAAATGTATTTATTTACAAATATCGTTCTCAATATTCGTTATAGGAGGCAATGGTCATGTTTCCTATTGTCGGGAATTTTTTTTTAATTGTCGGAAAAAGTCGGGAATTTCATATATGAAATTTGGTAGACACCCTGTTTTTGTTCTCTTCCTTAGCCTATTTAATCAGAAACTAGGCCTAAGTGACTAAACAAAAGAATTAAATATAAAACTTGATTCACCAATCACCTCATATTTGAAGAAAGCTTTACATTTTTATTTATGCATTCATGCCTGACAACCTAGATTTTGATTCACTACAATAACACTAAAAAAACAAAATAAGTCCGAGCAGTAAACTTAACCTATATTTCAAGATAAGTTTCATATGTTTAAGTTTCGGTATTAAATCTTGGTCATTTAATTAGAACAAAGGTCTATTTGTTTTATATCACCAACAACAAGCAAACTCACTAATTATTTTCATAGACGTAAGCTGTCAAGTCGCATTGTACTGTTATCTAAGAAAGTCCATTTTAAAATTTTAATCACGTATTGAAAATACGGCCGGCCGGCTTTGACTAGGCTTAAATCGTCAAAGATAAATATTTCTGCAAAATAAAAACTTATTTGTGATCGTTCAACTTTCTATTTCTAGGTAGGTAATTGTTTAATTAATAAATAAAGTAAGAAGAAATATGTTCTTGAGTTAATTCGGCTTTTAAGCAGACGACGACATTCAAAATGAAGTGATTTGGAAAGACAAATCAATGAATGAACAGGTTTGCCAAATCTTTCACAGCCCAAAATTATTGTAGGCTTTTTATTTTATCGTATCGACAGGCCACGTAAGATATTTACGGCCTGAAATAGTCGTACGAAACATCAACACGACTATTTATTTATGGGGTATTTACGGGATATTTCGTTTTGGAAATTCAAGACGACTGACTGTTGGACACTGTCGACACGACACTGTCGGTTGTCGGTCAATGGCGAACACTGATTTGTCTTGATTGCGATTCTCCCTCATACCAATCGATGTTTCGTCGGTAACGGATACTAATCGAGACAGAACTATTACAGGATGTACTACTATTTGTTAACTGATTTAATTCTACGATACAAGAATTTATCTTAAGAAAATGTTTGTTATCGTGTCGGGTATTGCGCAGTAATCTGATCGTATACAACGATCTCGATTCTCGATCTTATCACGAGTCGCAATATCGGCAACCGAAATACATCGCTTGATGCATACCACTACATAATCGCATTGTGTTGAGGCGTTGCTCTAGCCGCTATCGCAACCGTCGCATTTCAAAGCGTCGTTTTTGCTCCGCGATGTTTTCTGTCACTAATGTGCTTTCGTCGGCAGTGACTTCTTTGCTTGGAAGACTTTCCTTACTTGAAAATTGGATCTTACTTTACAATTTACCCCAAAAAATGCAGTCTATCCGATAGAGTCGGATATCTAGTCAGTCTTACCGGATAGTTATAAAACCCTCGGATCGGATTCGGATATCCGATCTGATCCGAATCCGATCCGAGTTTTCGGATATCCGCACGCCTCTATTATGTGCTAATTGATAAATAAAGATGTTTTGAATTGAATCTAGTCAGTCTTACCGGATATTTATAAAACCCTCGGATTGGATTCTGATATCCAATCCGATCCGAATCCGATCCGAGTTTTCGGATATCCTCACACCTCTAGTAAATAGTTAATCTTAATTTAATCTTCACTGCAACTAAGAACAACTTTGACCCTCTCCCAGAGCTTTCTGTTACTGACTCAACTAAATACCTTGGCATAACCATTGATAATACTCTTTCTTGGACACCCCACATCGACAAATTGATAAAAAAACTCAGCAGCAGCATATACGTTATTAGGCACCTAATAAGTGATTTTCAAACAGCAAGAACTGCCTATTATGCTCTGTTTGAATCACACTTAAGGTATGGGTTAGTGGCCTGGGGCGGAACAACAGCCCAGAATATGCAAAGAGTGATGGTTGTTCAAAAAAGAGCTATGAGGGCACTCACGGGCCTGAACTGTCAGGAGAGCTATAAAGAAGCCTTTAGAGAGCAGAAGGTCTTAACAGTAGTGTTGCTGTGTATCATTGAGACCATCATGTACGCTGTCACATCAAATCAAACAAGACTTGCAGACCAACACCACTACAACACTAGAAATGGGCACAACTCTCTTCTGAAACATCATCACCTTAGCCTGTATGAAAAAAACCTTCGTACAAAGGTGCAACCTTGTTTAACCCCTTAACCGCAGCGCATGAGTTAACTCGTGGTAGTATTCTGTATGCGCTCCGCCACACACGAGATATCTCGTGCGACACCCTCGCTGCCACGCCCAAGTTTACTCAGATTTGACGTTCTCAGCTGATTAATGTTGGTACAACTGTTCTGCTAGGTTTTTTCCTGCTAAGACTGTACAGTTGACCTTGACGAGTTGCAGACCGTTTGGTGCTGCACTCTAGAGGATTTTTTTAAATATTTTTCTGACGGTTTTGTTCATTATGATACGTAAAAAATGGTTTTGTGTAACTCTTATTTTTATATTAAATATTTAAAAGTACCTCACCACGCAATCAACCCATACTGTATTCTTGAGTGAATCAGAGCAAAATAAAGACTTCTCTTCTCAGTAATTGTACGGAACAAATTTTCTTTAACAAATAAAACTTTCTAATACTATACTAAATTTTGTTATTCAGTTCATGGATTTGTTTTTCCCATCTAAGTTTTTTGTCCAAAATTACGCCTAAATACTTAAATTTATCTGTTTTTTCTATTATTTGACAACCGCAGACTACACTAGAACAACTTTCTTTATGAAAGACTAATGGGCGTGGGAGGTCAAAACCTCTTAAATCAAAATTAACAAATTTGGTTTTACTTACGTTAATTTGCATACGATTCAATGTGCACCAATTCCTTAAAGTCTTTAAATCTTTATTAATATTTTCCAATATATTTTGAGTATCTATGTCTGAGTAAAAAATTGCTACATCATCGGCAAAAGCGTTAACAGATCCATTTAAATTTTGGATCAAGAGGTCATTTATGAATATTAAAAAAAGATTTGCAGAGAGGACGGCTCCTTGGGGCACACCCAGGGCCACGGCAGCGCCTCACTGAGGCACCCGGCCACCCTGACGCGCTGCCGGCGGCCCGATAGGCAGCTGCGAAACCAGTCAAGCGCAACTGTGAGGAAGTTTCCTCGAGCACTAGACCTTAGCAAGGGTTGGTAAGGGTTCTAAGTGAAATCGTCCGGATATCCAGTCACTTACATTTATTCACACAGTTCAAATAATATATACACAATATACAAGATCCAATCACTGGTTTATAGTCTTGGCGTGGACTCCGGGAACCAGCTCACCGCGCCCGTAGATGGATCAGTCTCATCGCTTATGTGATGCCCCGGGGGGTTATTGCCACGCCACTGTCCAGCCTCGCTGAACCCCTAACTATCCTCGGCTTTCACTCCTGTATGGAGGCTCGGCAGCGACCTGCTCTGAGGAAGCCCGGAGGATCTTCGTCTGCTCACTAGGATACTCGCTGGCCCGCGGTGCCACGGGAGTACGGCCTGGCTGCGCACGCTCAGACGTTTAGCGGTCAGAATATCTCGTGGTCGGAATACCTCCCATGCCTGCGCATAAGGGTTTGGATAGCTATGGCAAAGTCCCTAAATTTCTCGATAGTACCTTGGGTCCGTGCCCTAATTTCCAACTCTAGCCTTTCCCTATACCTGCGTGGCAAAAACTGTGTTTCAAATTGGTTAATAAATTCAGCCCAGGAACCCCATGATGATCTTGAGTTTCGGTACCATAGTAGTGCTTTTCCCGTAAGCAACTCCAGCAGGGCCATCAAGAGATCTCCCTCTTTTAATTTATAGGCCTCTTTTAATTCGTTCAATCTCTCAAGAAAAAGGATTACATCCTTATCCCCGTGAAAATTTAAGTTCCATTTTCTTACGACATTACAAATACTACTATTTTCTGTGGGCTTGTGACTTACGGTTTGGGCGGAGGCATTCGCCATGGCCTCTGGTTTAGCGGTCGGTTGTGGTGGAGATGTCTCGGTGCTTGGGGCCGTTACTGCTGGAGGAGGTCGATATTCACCTCGGATGAAGCTACACAGCATCTGACGGTCGGCTGATACTTTTCCTGCTGACTGAAGTCCAAATTTTCACAGTTCCTCTTGTAACTCGAATTTCTTGAGGGAGTAGATCCACCCTGTCCTCAGGTTCTTCTTTTCTTCCTCTCCTACGACAATCCCACTGTCCGATTCGGTGTCCGACGGCATTTTGTCTTTCACAAATGGCAAATCAAGTACCCAGTCCTTTTTCGCAACTTTGAAAACCTTCTAACCACTTCCTAAGTTCACGAACACTGCACTAACACTTTGCACTATTTCACTACTGTCCCTGTTCGGGCGCCAAAATCTTGTGAGGAAGTTTCCTCGAGCACTAGACCTTAACAAGGGTTGGTAGGAGTTCTAAGTGAAATCGTCCAGATATCCAGTCACTTACATTTATTCACACAGTTCAAATAATATATACACAATATACAAGATCCAATCACTGGTTTTGTAGTCTTGGCGTGGACTCCGGGAACCAGCTCACCGCGCCCGTAGATGGATCAGTCTCATCGCTTATGTGATGCCCCGGAGGGTTATTGCCACGCCACTGTCCAGCCTCGCTGAACCCCTAACTATCCTCGGCTTTCACTCCTGTATGGAGGCTCGGCAGCGACCTGCTCTGAGGAAGCCCGGAGGATCTTCGTCTGCTCACTAGGATACTCGCTGGCCCGTGGTGCCACGGGAGTACGGCCTGGCTGCGCACGCTCAGACGTTTAGCTGCGACGGTGTAGACGGGCAGCGGCCTGCCCTGACTACCATTAACTGGCTGTAACATACAGATACCAATTAATACCAATTACCAATACCAATTAGTCATATTGATGTATAGCTTTGTTACGTGCTTTCAGTACAATTTTTGTTATACGTTGTAGATTCATTAAAAATACTACGATCTGGTTATGATAAAAGTTGTTTATTTGGTCATACTTAATGATATTGTTTATTTTAAATATATGGCAGATTGGTTGGATGCATTTATTTTAGTCCATGGGCGACTTTCTTTTGAATCTAGAGAATGTTGGATGTGTAACACCTAAAGTTTTTGAAGAAATTAATCACTTCGATTTTTTTGTAGATAATATAACAAACCTACCTTCCCAAACAACAAACCTATTCTTTTAATGTTATGCATGTGAATATTCGCAGCTATAACAGGCACATTGACGAATTAATGGTAATTCTTAATAGTTATAATAAGAGATTTGATGTAATTATTTTAACGGAGACCTGGGCGAATGAATGCGGTATGAATGTTTGTATGGATGGGTATGCTGTGTTTACAAATTCAGTTAGCAGAAATCAAAATGATGGCGTGATTGTGTTTGTGAATGAATGTTTCGATGTAATCTGTGAGGAAGTGTATTTGAGCGGCGCCACAAGTATTAAAATTAATCTGGCGCTTGGCTGGGAGAGGTTCACTATCCTGGCTGTGTACCGCAGTCCGGGGTATGGCCGTGACCTTGAGCGGTTTATCGCCGACCTTGCTGGGTACTGTGATAACCGGAGCAGGGGGGGGGTGTGCACTGCATCATTGGGGATATCAATTGTTGTATCTTGCCGAGTACTACTGAACCTTTGGCGCATCAGTACTTAGACACTTTATATGAGGCAGGTTTTATTAGCTGTATTGATGTTCCGACAAGGGTGACAGGATTTACAAAGAGCTGCATTGACCATATTTTTGTTGATGTAAAAGACGCGTCTATAGTCAAATCTGGGGTTATAAAATCAGAAATGACGGATCACTACATCGTTGTTGTGGGGTTTGAGCTGAAATCCGAGGTTGTAACGTTGAAGCCACTTATTTCACACCTTGATTATAATTTAGCTTCACAGCACATTAATAACCTGGATTGGTCAGATGTTGATCTTGCTAACGATGTAGACTCTAGTTGTAATATTCTGGTTAATACATTGCATGATATAATTGGCAAATCTTCTAGATCAAAATGTGTTCCCTCAAAACTATTTAAAATTAAACCTTGGATTACTAGTGGGTTATTAAAATCAATTAGGCATCGGGACAAATTACACAAACAAGTTAAGCAACAACCTTTCAATATTAATTTAATCAATAACTTTAAGACATATAGAAACCATTTAAATACGCTCTTAAAAAATGCTAAAGAATCATACTATCGAAATAAAATTTTGGATTGTCGGGGCAATCCTAGGGACTTGTGGAAACAATTAGGGGAGCTTACAGGGGTGAAAAAGAAGGATAATTTCCCAATTAACCATTATTTAAACAATGCAGTTAGTGGTGAGGAAATCAATGTCCAACTTATTGCTAACTCCTTCAATGATTATTATGTCGGGTTAGGGGCCAATCTGGCCAGTGCTGTCCCCCCTGCGACGGAGTGCATTGTCGACGACGCGGGCTGCCGCGTGGGCTCCTCTTCTGACTGCGGCCCGTCACTGAGGACGAGCTGGCGTCAGTTGTTCATGACTTAAGGAGGGGGGGGGGGGGGGCTCTGCCCCTGGTATGGATCAAATACCTGGTTCATTGATTAAACGTTGTTTTCAAAATTTAAAGAACCCCATTCTTCATATAATAAACAACAGCATCACTCTGGGCACGTATCCATCAGTATTTAAAACGGGAAAAGTAATTCCTATTTATAAAGGGGGTGTTAAAAATGAATTTGTTAATTACAGACCGATTACTTTAGCCAGTGTCCTTGCAAAACTCTTAGATAAATGTGTGAAAATTCAATTGGAAAAATATATTTTTGACAATAACATTTTATCAGCGCAACAATTTGGTTTTAGACGTGATAAAAATATTAATGACGATTTGTTTTTGCTTACAAAAAATATTCATGATCTAATTGGCCGTAACAAAAACGTTCTTCTTATCTTTATTGATCTCGCTAAAGCTTTTGACACGGTTGATCGAGACATATTAGTGAAAAAACTGGAATTTTTGGGGGTCGAGGGATCCTCTCTTGACTGGTTTAAAAGCTATTTAAGTGATAGGTATCAATTAGTTTCGATTTTGGGGAAGTATAGTTCTAGGAAAAAGATAGACTTCGGGGTTATTCAGGGCAGCACTCTTGGGCCTTCTTTGTTTTTGACATATTAATAATTTGGGAAAAGTTCAATTGGACCAGGGGCAGCTGTATATGTACGCGGACGACATGGCCCTCCTGTTTGAGGGCGGCAGTTGGGAGGAGGTGTACGAGGTGGCTGAGCGGGGCCTGCTCCGTGTCAAGCGCTGGTTTGACCATAATAGACTTTCCGTGAATGTTCAGAAAACTAAGTACTTAGCGATTTCATTAAGGGCGGACGGGGATCCCCAGCATTTACATTTAAAACTCCATACTTGTGGCTGCCTGAATGAGTGTGTATCGTGTGTAACTGTTGAAAGAGTGTCAAATTACAAGTACTTGGGTGTTACGTTCGATAACCGTCTCAATTGGAGTGTCCACATCAACAATCTCAGAGTAAAATTAAGAAGGTTTATATTTGTATTTAATTCACTTAGTTAAATTTTATCGCCAGACCTCCTCCGTAATGTTTACTGCGCTTATGTACAATCAGTCTTTCAGTATGGCATATTGGCGTGGGGAGGAGCATACGTCTCCAATTTACAACCACTTCACGTTACTCAAAAATCTATAATCAAGGCGGCACTCCAAAAACCCAGACTTTATTCTTCTGATTTACTCTTTGATGATTTTAAAGTTTTTAATATCACACAGTTGTTTGTTAGGACTCTCATTATTTACATGTATAAAAACAGATTAGATATATTTACTGAAATTGGTCATGAACACTTTACCCGTGCATCTGCAAACTCGGGCATTGTTTTACCCAGACTGCATAAATCAATAAATAGAACAAATCCTTTTTACGTTGCCAACATTCTTTTTCAAAGTTTGCCCCATCCCTTAAAATTTCCTCCGCCTTTTGCCCCATCCCTTAAAATTTCCTCCGCCGTGTAGCCTTACCACGTACAAATTCAAAGTTAATAAGTGGCTGCATCATATTGGGCATGTTGAGATAGAGCGTTTGATCAAATCTTGATATGTACAATGACACTGTAGGAGGGGCGTCTGTTGAGTAATGTGCGTGCGTGCGTAGTGTGTGTGTGTGTGTGTGTGGCGCGCATGTGGGTGGGCGTGCGTGCGTGTGTGCGTGCGTGCAGGTGGTATGGTGGAGCGTGTGCTAGGTGAGAGGGGGGGGGTTTGTTTTGTGCGAATGAGCCAGGTCTCACTCTTGTTCTTTGGCTGAGTTTTGTAACGCTTTCATTTATAAATATGTTTATTAATATTAAGTGTTTTTATGGTTGGATAAAAAAGTAAAGTTTATATTTATTGTTCTCCGATGGTAGGCTTAATTAGTATTGTGTTTTTTTTTTTTTTTTTAGTCTTAACTGATCGTGAAGTGATTGAACTCTGCTTCTGAAGTGATATATTAATTTGTTTTTTAATTTAATACAGACTGTCTGATTTTGGCTCGGTCCCTGCGCTCAAGCGTAGCTTTGCAGGGACCCATTTTTCACTAATATTAGTTTTTTTTTATTTTTTATTACTCAATGCATCCAATTATGTGAAAATAAACGATTGATTGATTGAATAAAAAATAATAAAACTATAGTGGAGGGGGGGGGTCCAGCGCACCGGGGGCTCAACACGCCCGTCCAGCGCACCGGGGGCTCAACACACCCGTCCGGTCTTCCGCGGGCTCAGCACGCCCATGCGGGGTGTCGGGGGCTCAACACGCCCATCCGGTCTTCCGTGGGCTCACCACGCCCATGCGGGTGCTGGAGGCTCAGCACGCCCATGCGGGTGCTGGAGGCTCAGCACGCCCATGCGGGTGCTGGAGGCTCAGCACGCCCGTCCAGCGTACCGGGGGCTCAACACGCCCGTCCGGTCTTCCGCGGGCTCACCACGCCCATGCGGGTGCTGGGGGCTCAACACGGCGTATAGTAGGCTTAGTGGTGACACATTCCACGCACCAAGGCTACCAATATTACCAGCTCTAGGGTCCCAAAATAAAAGCCTGGTATACAGTAACAAACAAAATTTATTCACCCTACTTCTCTAAATCACAAACAAGTCAAATGTCCTGTGAATATATTCTCTGTTTAAGGTAGGCTGGCTTTACCTAAAACTCTCTAGGGGATCCCCAAAATAACTCAAAGAAGGTCACATTATAATTTAATAGGCCCTACTTAATTTTCAAAGAAAGGTGGATATTTTATTTCTTAGCTGTCCATTGTCCAAAGCCTCACCCCAGGAGCGTGAGCGAGGTTGACCCTTGGCACTCGGAAGGAGTCCGCATCCCAAAAGAAGTCCCAGAAACCCGAACCCTGGACAAGATCCCAACCAAACTAAAAGGGGCCCTTCAACATAACTGAGGGCTTTCAGCCTAATATTCTTAGTACAGGAAAAGAATAAACAGAAAACAAGAAACAACTTTAGAAAATTACGAGTACTAAACCTTTGTTATTTTTGTAAATTTCCTTTTTTTCATTTTTTTTTTAAATTTTATAATACAAAACAATCACCTTTGAATCAGTCCTCACAGTAACAAGGAGTACAAAAAACGAGTTCTCAATGCTCAGAGAACACCAAACTTGCCATAGGCCTACATCAGATGCAGCCGCAGTTAAGTTAGGTTCTGTCGCAAACATAAAACTGGCCACAAAACACCTCTAGTGAGGAAAAATCTCTAGAAAACAACTATAATCAGGCTTAGGCCTACAATAGGAATGAATTGAGCAAGTTATTAACAAATTAAATAATCAACATGTGATTTTTGGTCAGAGTGGCCAAGAGACAAACTTTTTACAAAATTACAGCCAACAATTAACTAGGCCAAATAAACTTTAAATTGACAGGTTTAGATAACAATACTCTTTCAAATACGGCCTAGGGCTAGAGACATTGAATCCTGAAATCGGGATAACAAAGTCTCAACCCTAGACCAACTAAAACAGAGAAAAAAACCTTTTTAAGATATAACAAACCAAAGAAAACAGCTCTACATACCTCAACAAGAGGGTCGTTAAGAACACAAAATCAAAATAAAGCCTCTTAGCCGCAAAGACAAATTAATTAAAGTTCATAGACTTCTTCCGTAGAAACAGCTCAAAGCCTAGTTGGAGGCAAAATAGGTCGAGGAAGGCTCCTTTTCTCAGCGTCTTTCCGCCAGGCGGAAGGATAACCCGACCATGTTGCACAACGAAACTTAAACATAAAAACTAGACCTTGACAATTACATAATTAACACCCTTTAAGCTGACTCAAATAAAATAAAGCAACAAGGAAATTGTAAAACATAAATCACAAAATAAAAGGTCCCCCAAAATAGGAACTACATTTCCAGCGCAGAAGGCGCAACAAAATCCGTAGTAATGAGCATAGAACATTCTATGAGCCAAAAGTGAAATCATTAACCGGCCAATAAAAATATGGCACTATATAAAAACCCGTGACAGAACTGTCACATACTCCCCCCTTTAAAACCAAACTCCCCCCCCTCCTTTTTTAGGAAAAGAGAGTTAGGCCTTCTCTAAGCATAAAACCCTTTGGTGACTAGACCGAAACTCAAAAATGAAAACACTCACACTTTAATCCATAAGGAATAACTGATAACACAATATACTTATTCATTAACAACATTTTGCCTATAAGACCATTTAACCCCCCAAAAAAATTGGTAACTCATTTTACCCATTAAAACTCCTAACTACATCTGAAAATCAGTCTTTGGAAACTACTCTACCCTAGCCTAACTATAGCCACAGTCTGAACCCAGTCTCTGGAAATATGAATCCCTATTTATAAAATCTGAAATCAGTCTTTTAGTTTGCTATCACATAACCTAATTATTACCTCAGTCAGAAATAAGTCCTTGTGAATAACTCCATATGCCAAAATGAATCAATTACACTGGCTATCTCGTGTATTTACATGTGAAACAATTTAAATTTACTCATAATAGATTGCTAAGAAAACTGCACTAAATACCTCTATCCGGTAATAAACTTACTAAAACTTTTATGACTTTAAATTTTGGTTAACAAACAACAAACACCAAAGCAAAACAAGATTAACCTACTGAGGAGAAACTGGAAAATGAAAACGAAATCGAAGAGAAGAAGTAAGGTGAAGATAGGACAGCGAAAGCGATAGCAGAGAGAGAGCGTTTGTTCCTCAGCAATTCAATAAAAAAAACACAAATATATAAAAAAATCATCTGTTTGAAATCGTCACCCCAAACAGATAATTTTAAAACCTTAGTGCAATTTCCTTATAACATAGCTCTTTTCACATCTTATAATCTACCAAATTTTACAAGGGGCCCCAAAAAAAACAAATCTACTTAACCTAACTTAAAAGAGCCTTTTCACCGTGGCTTTCGGGAGCGTGGGGTCGGCTACGACAATCTGCAGTCTTTTAGGCATATCTTCCCAAGAGGATACTCTTTTCAACATGTTGTACACAGTCCACACTCGGACCCACCAACTCAGGCACTTCTTGTTACTAAGCGTAATAAGATAGCTAGTGTACCACTCCGGAATCACCCACGGCTTTTCAGGAGTTTCCCCAACTTTCAAAGTGAGCTGCAGCGGAACCTTGACTCCCTTTAGTTCATCATTCCGGAAAATGTCCAAACACCCGCACGCCTCTAAGTTAGCCAACGCTGTCACCAGACAAAAAACTTCTTCACTGCGTTCCATCACTAAAGCTAAAACTAGAGTGCCTCTGTTCTCATAGTTGGCGACTTCACAATATCTGGAATGTTTGCGTCCACAAAAGGCTAATTTGACAGGGGCATGATCCACAGAATCATTCACAACAAGTTCATCATTGTTTATGACAACAATTCCTCTGGTACGATGAAGTGCTTTATAGAACTCTCTTCCGCAACCCCACTGGGCTTGCCCAGTCAGATCCTTGACGAGCGGGTTTCTTCCTAGAGCAAACAGGAACCTCATTCGCTTCTCCGTCTCATCCGATCCCCGCACCAGGGCATGCGGTCTTCCAGATTTCACGTCAAACATCATGTTGCTTATGCACAAGGTCTCGGGCTTCATCTCTACCACAACTCCAACTTTCCCAGCTTCAGAAACACCTCCAAAGGCAATCCGGACGTCACCACTCACTCCAGCTCCTCCCTGCTCTTCGCTCCGACTCAGCTCCCAAGCTCGCAGTAGACCGATCTGGCAGAACTCTCGAACAAACTCAGGGTCATCGTTGATAAAAAACCCAGCAGTGACAAGACATTGTGCCTTGTGGAAGGCTCCCCATATCAGGAAACGATCGCTACAGTTCATTGCATCCTCCGCAGTCGCATCAAAACCTGGATACTCCTCGGCTTCCATCTCCAAAAGAAAACTCAGATTGCTACGCCGAACAGCTGCAAGGAATCTGTCCATCCGCTCACGATCTTCCAGTCGCTTCCTCTCCTTCTTCGAAGGCCTCTCGTCAGACATCTTGCTACCAGACAGAACGCTACTCAACTTGAACAGCACAGTAGTTCACTCCTCTTCAGCACTCTTCTTCACAGCCGGACTGAAATCAGATCCAGGGGAGAATCAGGATGGTGAATCTGTTTGTGCCTCCAAAACCCACAGTTATGTTGCGTGGCCTCCAAACTCCAACAATAACCCCTGGACATCTCTGCTGGTCTGAAATCGGTCCAGAGAGAGCCAGAAGTTAAAGTAGGGGGAAACCGAAGTAACATAGGGACTTTACTTTACATTTGACCTCTAAAAGGTTTAAGCTGGCTCACGTGTGCTCGATGAAAAAACACACCATTTTCTGGATAAACCAGGCTACATGAGACCGGGATGAGGAATCGTTGAATTTGGTACGGCCCCGTCCACCTTTGACTCAGTTTCCCCGAAATTTTATCCACTTTGTTACTAATAGTGCATGCTTTGAACCAAACCAAATCCCCAACTTGGAACTTACTTTCTGTTCTACCTTGGTTATAATAATTAGCACTCCTCCTCTGGGCTACCTGGAGATTCTTATGCGCCTTGGACCAAATCTCTTTCAGTTTCTGGGAATTAAAACGTTCAGGTAAGAGTTCTCTAATATTCCATTGAGCACTAAGGGGGTGATTAGCTTTCCGACCAAACATAAGCTCATATGGACAACATTTATGACCTTCGTGCATAGTATTGTTAAAGGATTGCTGTAACCAACAAAGTTTTTCATCCCAACACCTGTGGTCACTGGAATGATACGCTATTAAGGCACTCCTTAAATTTCTTATGTACCTTTTAGCCAAATTCCCTTGAGGGTGATACTCAGTAATAGTTATGTGTTCTATCCCTAGCTCAAAACACATGTCACGGAAGGTTTTTGCTCTAAATTGCGGGCCATTGTCACTTACAATACTGGAAGGGGTCCCAAAGTTCTGGAATATATTTTCCTTTAGAGCTTTAACTGTGGTAGTGGCCGTAGCCTGATACAAAGGGATTAACCACACAAACTTGGTAAACCCATCAACACAAATCAAAACCATAGTTTTCCCGGATCTGCTTCGGGGGTAAGGTCCACTAAAATCTAGGTAAAGTCTCTCTAAGGCTGTTTTGGGCGGCTCAACTCCACTGCATAGCCCCACTTTAGTTTTTCCCGCCGGTTTGCTCACACCACAAATCACACAGTTCCTCACGAACTCGGCGATGTCTTTTGACATTCCCTCCCAATAAAATTCCTGTTTGATCTTATGCATTGTTTTGAATCCTCCCAAATGTCCTCCCAAAGGCGAGTCATGATAGTACTTTAGTACCATATTCTTCAAATGACTGGGAAGTACAACTCTCACAGATTTCTCTCTTCCTATTGTCTTGCATAAAACTCCCTTGCGTAGTTTGTACATCTCACTATTATTTCCATTTTCCAGATCTTGGATAATAGGCCTCAGATAGTCATCAGAATATTGATGTTGTCGTAGATCCTCGAAAGCTAAGGGAAAGTTTGTGATCAACCCCACCTTCGCCTTAACTTGAAATTCCTCAACGGCAGGATGACCTGGCTGCTTCAACTCCTCAGATATATTACTCTCTCCCTGAAGTCTCCTTTCCTCCTGTGTAGGCTCAAACATTCTAGATAGAGCATCCGCAGTTGCGTTTACAGAGCCCCGGATATGCACGGCCTTAAACTTCAGACTTTGGATCCTCAGTATCCACCTTCCAATCTTCCCCAACTGTCGAGGGTGTGCCAACAACCAGGAAAGCGCCTGACAATCAGTTTCCAGGATAAACTCCGTATGTTCCAAAAAATATCTGAACTTTTCAATCCCAAAACATATACCTAAACATTCCAATTCATGTGCTGAATACTTCCTTTCATGTTGGTTCAAAGTGCGCGAAGCGTACGCTATCGGATGTCTGTCACCTTCATGCTCCTGAAGAAGTACTGCTCCCAAGGCTGTGGAACTCGCATCGGTCTGCAGGATGAATGTCTTGGTAAAATCGGCCATTTTCAAAAGAGGGGGTTGGGTCATACAGTCTTTCAGTTTCTCAAAGGCTTTTTGATGCTCGTCCGTCCAAACAAACTTTGCCCCCTTTTTACGCCAAGCATTTAAAGGGCTAGCGATTTGTGCTAAATTGGGGATGAATTTGTGGTAAAAATTTACCATTCCCAGAAAACGAGCTATTTGTTTAGCGTCTCTTGGCGTAGGAAAATTACGGATGGCTGAAGTCCTCTGATCATCGATCCGAACTCCTTCTCTCCCCACAATGTGACCGAGAAATTTGATCTCATTTACAGCAAAATGTACTTTGGCGGGGTTCACCGTCAACTTGGCTTCTCTCAAACGTTCAAACACTGTACGCAAGTGCTCTAGGTGCTCTGAGTATGACTCACTAAACACAACTATATCGTCCAAATAATTGTAGACAAACTTAAACTTCTCATCGTGAAAAATCATATCCATCAACCGGGATAAAACCTGGGCCCCGGTACTGAGCCCAAATGGGATCCGGGTGAATTGGTACAGATTAAAAGGTACTGCAAAGCTGGTAAGATGTCGGCACTCTTTGGATAACCCTATCTGGTGGTAGGCAGAATTGAGGTCAATGACTGTAAAAACTTTGGCTCTTTCAAAATAATGAAATGCTCCGTGTATATCAGGTAGTGGTACTGACTCAATCTGGATTCGTTGATTCAACAATCTATAATCAATAACTAATCTGAAATCCTCTTTACTTTCCCCTTTTGGCACCAGAAAGGCTGGGCTGGAGTAACTGGAGTTTGACACTTCAATAACCCCTTGATCCAAAAGTTTCATTATTTGTTTTCTCATAATCTCCATCTTTGGTGGTGAGAGCTTGTACGGTGATAGTTTAACAACTGTGGAGTCTACCACCTTTATGTCATACTCGATAAGGTCAGTTAGGCCTAGTTTAGTGGTCAACACGTCCGGAAACTCCCCGATTAACCTTTGAATCTCAGCTCTAGACTTCTCATCTAGATGGGATAAATCCACATTTTCCGCTTTCTTCTCTCCTTCCCCTTTTACACTTGAGAGCTGAACTTGACCGGAACTACTCAACAACTGTAACACATTTCTCAGGTCAAACTTGAAATAGCATACACCTCTTTGTAAATTCAAAATGAGTCCAGTCTTTCGCATAAAATCAGCTCCTAAAATCACTGGAGTTATCAAATTCTCCCCTATCATGAAAGGTACTTGCCAAGAATACTTGTCGACCTTTATTTTAGTGAGTACCCTTCTTTCTATTTTCAACTCATCTCCTGTCGCAGTAATATAGTTAGTGCTCAGTGGCTTTACACCCTTAAATACAGCAGACTGTTCTAATTCCTGAAAACACTTCCGGTCCATAAAACTAGTGACAGCCCCCGAGTCAAGAAGGCACCTCTTTTGTATACCACCAAAATCTACTTCTACATACGGCAAACAATAAGCTTTGTTAAATCCCCTAATTTTCATCCCAGTCCTCCTGCGATTCTTTCTCTTTGAATGAGCTTTATTCTGGGGAATATAGAAAACTACATTCCCCTGCGAGGCACGTTTTTTGCTCGCTGATTATTTGGGTTAGACTTTCTACAATCCTTCCTAAAGTGCCCTGTACCTCCACACCCATAACATCTTACCTCCCCACGGCTCTGATTCCAGGATAACTGTCTGGGGCTGAAATCGGCTCCTTGGTTAACAGAAGTTCTTGGATTTCTACTATCCCGCTGGGGGAAAGATCTTTGATAAGGGGAGTCAAATCCGGGCCCACTACTCTGGAGGTAACTCCGCTCCCTATCAGCATACCAGACGTTTTGCGACTGCACACACAACAAATCCAATTCGGCAAAATTCCCCGGTTTCTTAACAAAGATCGAACGAGAACGCTCAGCAGGGTTTAGGCCTAACAAAATGGTGTCCACCACTTGTCCTTCAGACATCGGTAATCTCAAAAGACAAGCTGCCTCTTTGATGCTGGAGATATAATGCGCTAGGCGTTCATCAACTCCCTGTACACGGTGAAATAATTCTTTCTTTAACTGTTCGAAAATACCTACTGGGATAAAATACTTCAGTACTGCAGCATGAAACTGATCCAAAGAAAAATGATTATTTATGGCATCCTGTATCTTGTGATTGAGAGGATCTAGAACATAAGGACTTACCAGCTCCAATATCTGGATGTCGCTCAGACTAGGCTGTTTCTTTAGTTTAAGAATGACTCTCAGAAAGTCCAACAGCTGTGGAATGCTCATTCCATCTGTACTGGGAATTTGACTCAGGTATCTTTCAACAGGATGAGTGATTTTCCCAAAAATACTATTATTCCTACCTTCACCTGAACTTCTAAATCCAGTAGAAAACCCCTGTAAGACTGAGGTGTTACCATTACCGTACCTTAGATGCCCTTCGCTCGGCTGGTAGTAATTAGTTGAGACCAAACCAGTGTGAGACAAACCCCCTGTATTTGGAGCCATGAGACCTTCCATTCCGGGAAAAACCGATTGATGACTGCTTACCGTGCTAAGGTTACTGGCCTGGGCCGGAGGCATGACTGTGGAGAGCGGAAATCCGGCAGTACTATACAGCATGTTCGGTCCAAAACTCGAGTAACTAGTGGTTGTGCTAGGGCTAGTTGTCACATTGGTTAATTCAGAAGGTTCACCCTTAGGAGGAAAATCAAAATTGCGATCCATCACATTCGATGCCGCTCCTACAGACTGAGTGGTACTACTAAAATTTGCCAGACTGGGAATACTAGTGACTACCTGAACTGAGGCCTGTGATGTGACGCTTGGAGATGGGCTAGGGACGAATACCTCCACCGATTCTTTCTCTTCAAGATCCTGAAGAATTTGTTGATTTAGACTCTCCCCAAATGAGTCAGATTTCCTCCGAAGCTGCCTTTTGATGTTTGGTAGCTCAAAGAGAGCGGTATCTACCAACCGCTTAGCCTCGTCCGGAAGCTCAGTGACTCCGGGCCAAGCCGAGAGATTGCTAATCCTTCGGATCAAATGATCTACCCTGGTTATATATTTGAGGACACTGGTGGGATTATCTTCCTCCTCAACGTTCTTTTCGATAGACCTCAATTCATAAAATTTGGCCGCACAAGTCTGAATTTCCTTATTCAGATCGAACTGGGACAAGTTCTTAACATTAGTTTCCAAATTTATCTTTTGAGCCTGCCTTAATGACTTCCTCAACTCTGACACCTTAACATTTGCTGGCAAGTTCCTTAGCAGTGCCTCGTAAACCAATTCATCCCCGACTAACAATTCCGGTACAAACTTTTCCATTTTTCCTTAATATATATTTATTTTTACAAAGACCCTAACTCAACTATTCAAATAGATTTGTGTAAATGGATTCAGTTATTCTTTAAGACCTCAAATCCAATATAGACTTAAATCATTCATCGCCCATCTTTTTTCCTACTATAAAGCTATTACTTTACTTCAAATTACCTTTCCCCAAAATCAACACTAACTACTCTGACAGAATTCTCAGTTACAACTCAAAACCCAAAAAAAAATAATTAAATTTGTCAAGTTCTAGTCAATTAAAAGGAATAAAATCCCCACAATTACATTATTTATTTTTTTTATTCCCTAATTCATTCCTAAAACCTTCCTCTCCCTTCACAAGAAATTCACCTATCAAGAGAAACGATAAAGTTAGGCCCTATAAATGTTAATTATCTTTATTATTTACTTATTTATTTTCTCCTTTTTTTACATTGGACCCAGAGCTGTTTGAGTAAAGTAACTCACAGAGAGTAATATTTTACCAGTTCAAAACATTTAACAGGTTTATCGTTCAGAACAATAGCAGAGTGACGCAGCTATAGTAGGCTTAGTGGTGACACATTCCACGCACCAAGGCTACCAATAGTACCAGCTCTAGGGTCCCAAAATAAAAGCCTGGTATACGGTAACAAACAAAATTTATTCACCCTACTTCTCTAAATTACAAACAAGTCAAATGTCCTGTGAATATATTCTCTGTTTAAGGTAGGCTGGCTTTACCTAAAACTCTCTAGGGGATCCCCAAAATAACTCAAAGAAGGTCACATTATAATTTAATAGGCCCTACTTAATTTCCAAAGAAAGGTGGATATTTTATTTCTTAGCTGTCCATTGTCCAAAGCCTCACCCCAGGAGCGTGAGCGAGGTTGACCCTTGGCACTCGGAAGGAGTCCGCATCCCAAAAGAAGTCCCAGAAACCCGAACCCTGGACAAGATCCCAACCAAACTAAAAGGGGCCCTTCAACATAACTGAGGGCTTTCAGCCTAATATTCTTAGTACAGGAAAAGAATAAACAGAAAACAAGAAACAACTTTAGAAAATTACAAGTACTAAACCTTTGTTATTTTTGTAAATTTCCTTTTTTTCATTTTTTTTAATTTTATAATACAAAACAATCACCTTTGAATCAGTCCTCACAGTAACAAGGAGTACAAAAATCGAGTTCTCAATGCTCAGAGAACACCAAACTTACCATAGGCCTACATCAGATGCAGCCGCAGTTAAGTTAGGTTCTGTCGCAAACATAAAACTGGCCACAAAACACCTCTAGTGAGGAAAAATCTCTTGAAAACAACTATAATCAGGCTTAGGCCTACAATAGGAATGAACTGAGCAAGTTATTAACAAATTAAATAATCAACATGTGATTTTTGGTCAGAGTGGCCAAAAGACAAACTTTTTACAAAATTACAGCCAACAATTAACTAGGCCAAATAAACTTTAAATTGACAGGTTTAGATAACAATACTCTTTCAAATACGGCCTAGGGCTAGAGACATTGAATCCTGAAATCGGGATAACAAAGTCTCAACCCTAGACCAACTAAAACAGAGAAAAAAACCTTTTTAAGATATAACAAACCAAAGAAAACAGCTCTACATACCTCAACAAGAGGGTCGTTAAGAACACAAAATCAAAATAAAGCCTCTTAGCCGCAAAGACAAATTAATTAAAGTTCATAGACATCTTCCGTAGAAACAGCTCAAAGCGTAGTTGGAGGCAAAATAGGTCGAGGAAGGCTCCTTTTCTCAGCGTCTTTCCTCCAGGCGGAAGGATAACCCGACCATGTTGGACAACGAAACTTAAACATAAAAACTAGACCTTGACAATTACATAATTAACACCCTTTAAACTGACTCAAATAAAATAAAGCAACAAGGAAATTTTAAAACATAAATCACAAAATAAAAGGTCCCCCAAAATAGGAACTACATTTCCAGCGCAGAAGGCGCAACAAAATCCGTAGTGATGAGCATAGAACATTCTATGAGCCAAAAGTGAAATCATTAACCGGGCAATAAAAATATGGCACTATATAAAAACCCGTGACAGAACTGTCACAGGTCGTCCAGCGTACCGGGGGCTCAACACGCCCGTCCGGCCTTCCGCAGGCTCAGCACGCCCATGCGGGGTGTCGGGGGCTCAACACGCCCATCCGACGTACCGGGGGCTCAACACGCCCGTCCGGTCTTCCGCGGGCTCACCACGCCCATGCGGGTGCTGGGGGCTCAACACGCCCGTCCAGCGTACTGGGGGCTCACCACGCCCGTACGGTCTTCCGCGGGCTCACCACGCCTATGCGGGTGTTGGGGGCTCAGCACGCTCGTCCAGCGTACCGGGGGCTCAACGTGCCCGTCCGGTCTTCCGTGGGCTCACCACGCCTATGCGGGTGCTGGGGGCTCAGCACGCCCGTCCAGCGTACCGGGGGCTCAACGCGCCCGTCCGGTCTTCCGCGGGCTCAGCACGCCCATGCGGGGTGTCGGGGGCTCAACACGCCCATCCGACGTACCGGGGGCTCAACACGCCCGTCCGGCCTTCCGCGGGCTCAACACGCCCGTCCGGCCTTCCGCGGGCTCAACACGCCCATGCGGGATGTCGGGGGCTCAACACGCCCATCCGACGTACCGGGGGCTCAACACGCCTGTCCGGCCTCCCGCGGGCTCAACACGCCCATGCGGGGTGTCGGGGGCTCAACACGCCCATCCGACGTACCGGGGGCTCAACAGGCCCGTCCGGTCTTCCGCGGGCTCACTTCGCCTATGCGGGTGCTGGGGGCTCAGCACGCCCGTCCAGCGTACCGGGGGCTCACCATGCCCATCCGGTCTTCCGCGGGCTCAGCACGCCCATGCGGGGTGTTGGGGGCTCACCACGCCCGTCCGACGGTGCTGGGGGCTCAACACGCCCATCCAGCTCACCGGGGGCTCAACACGCCCATCCGGTGGGTCGGGCCGCTAGGGCGAAAACTGCCTTCCTGGTCCCCAAAGTCCATATGCTTGCTGTCCCCACCATTGGGCACCATGATGCTCCATCCTCCCCTCCAGTGAGTACCATGATGTACTTGGGTACCTGGTGCTCGGGTACCGTAGGGTGCTTGGGCTCCATGAGGTGCTTGGGTACCGTGAGGTGTTGGGGTACCCTGGGGGCGCTCGGGTACCATGGGGTGCTAGGGTGCAGTTGGGCGTTTAGGTACCGTAAGGTGTTGGGTACCGTTTGGTGCTCGGGTACCGTGAGGTGTTTGGGTACCCTGGGGTGCGAAAACACTTCATTACGCAACACCTCTGATTCCTATGATTTCCATTTTATTTAGTAAAATACTATTGTTGACGATGTCAAAGGCTTTTCTGAAATATATAAAAAGACCTGTTATTTTTTTACTTTAAAATTGTTGTATATATAATCAGTGACTTTAATTTAGATGGAGCCACGAATAAGTAAAATCTACTTAAATCTCTTATTGAGCATACGACAATTTTTTCTATGAGAATAACTTGGGAAATGAGTATGCAGGTTTGCTGCCATGAAAATGTAAAAATTGAGAGGTATTTTGCAATAATCCAGTAGATATCAACTAGATGAAGCCATATACAAAGTTTTATTCGGATATGTTGAGGAATACGCGAGATATAGAATTTTATTTATTTCCCATAAGGTTAACATTGGGACAATGTGATGTGTTTACCACAAGTGAGGTAACCAGTGGACATATAGCAATAATTCATGATACTAAATTATTTGTTTTTTCAAGCTGAGTTCAATGGTCTAAGCTAGAATTTGATAATTTTCTTTTTTATATGTAATAAATCCTAAAACTTCATATTTGGAGGGGTTTATCCCCCCTTGCCCCTCTTCCCATCGTCTAATCGGGCTGGTTTTTGAACAAGTCCGAACACTTACTACTACTTTACATGTCTGTGCCAAATTTCATTCAGATTGGACCATATTTACGTGAGCTGTCGTGTTAAAAGACACCCGTAGCACGTGCCCGGACACATATGCATATATGCGCGCGCGCACACACACACGCACGCACGCACACACACACACACACCCATGAGACCTAAGGTAAGAGCTTCTTCCCTTTAGGGGAAATTCGCTAAAACGCAAGTTATGTTAGCTAACTGAAGCATAACTGCTAATAACCACACTACAGTCATAACATAAGCTGCAGTGGCTGTCTTCACTGTAGTAAAATAATGGTCTGGGTTGAATTCAATTCATTAACAAGATATGTTTTAGACAAGTCGGAAACATCGGATTTCACACCAGTAAGTTAGAAAAAAAAGAAAGGAAGCAATAATGATGTGCTGGAGATGTCCCAGTTTTTGGGTCTCGTATTGGACGCCAAATAGAAATCCCATGTTTGGTATAGCTAAGGTGCGTGTGTTTCACTTTCTGTTGTATGGCAGCGAGGACCCGCTGGCGGACATCGAGGGCCACGTGGCGCGGGTGTCGCGGGTGGAGTTCCACCCGAGCGGCCGGTTCCTTGGCACCTGCAGCTTCGACCACTCATGGCGACTGTGGGACCTGGAGGCCGGGCAGGAGGTGCTGCACCAGGAGGGCCACTGCAAACCCGTCTACTGCATCAGCTTCCAACGCGACGGCTCCGTGGCCGCCACCGGGTCTGTACACTCCCACCTCACCATGTCATTCGACTTAACCTGTAAAGTGAATTGATTTTAATTCCTTGCATATGTTTGGTCAAGTTCTATCTTTTCTATTGCAATCAGGGAGATTTAACATACGGTAAAAAAAACTAGATTACTCATTGCAGCTTTGCTTGCAAACATTTTGTGTTTTAGTTTCTTATAAAAGTGTTTCAATCTGTGGTTAACCTTTAAAACTATTTCAAACAATGTCCATATGTTTAGTTGACAACAAAGTGAATTGAGTTTGATGGATTGATGGATAACACTACAGTTCCAAAACTTCAGCCTTTTGTTGTTGTTAGGTGATTCTCTTTCTTTGAGACGTATTGGCAAATCTACATAGAAATACCTTTATACTGGCAACAACATTTTAAATCGATCCAGGTGTTATTGAGGTATGGATGTAAAAAGAAAACCCCTCACGTATTAATATATAGAATTGGCCAGTATAGAACTATATTTAAGAGTATTTAAAGGTAACAAGTTTATAAAAATATGATAACTGCCTGGTTATCACCTGGTTAACTAATGGTTGTAATGTTGGTTACTAATAATGTTTACCAAAATCCTAATCTGTCGATAATTTTGAACTTTATTTTAAATTATGTTTTTACACATATTAAAAACCAGTGATCTAGTTTTTAGAGATTACAGTATTTTAAATAGGTTAATAAATGCTTTTTTGCACATGTTAAAAATATACAGGTGTCCCGTAAGTAAGTACAAAAACTTTGGGAATAGGTTCTATTGGTCAAAATAAAAAGAAAATCAAGAATAACGTTTTTTCTAAAAACGTCTTGTTACCGAGATATCCGCCATTTTGTATTTTTTCAATAAAAGGTTATATCTCAAAAACCATTAAAGATAACTTTATGAAACTTGGTATAGTGTTTAAGGTAGAAATGAAATAATTGCAAAGAAAATTTCGTTTAAAAATATTTTTCCGTTTCAAAATGGCGGCCATTTCAAATTTTCAAACTAAAATTACTAAAAAACAGATGATTTTATGGGGAAAGTGCAAGAACACTTTTTTTAGTATTTTCAATTTTTTATCAAAGGACTTTAAGTTAGAAGGATTGGACAATAATTAGCTGAGAAATAACGATTTTTAGTTGTACAGGCCGGGTGCACCCTGACAGCTTCTCCTCATTGTCTGCGACTATCAGCTGATTAACATGCATACATAGGTCCATTGTTGGTAACATTATGTTTTGCTATGTTTTTGACACTTTCTGTTGCTTTCGAAACAAAGTTAGTGATTGAACTATTTTTTTGGATCTAGTTTTATTGTAATAGTGTTAAATTTTAATTTATTGTGGAATAGTTTTAAAAATAAATAAAAATAAAAATTGTGAAAAAATAGCAAAACATAATGTTACCAACAGTGGACCCATGTATGCATGTAATCTGCTGATTGTCGCATACAGAAGCTGTCAGGGTGCGCCTGGCCAGTACAACTAAAAATCATTATTTCTCAGCAACTTAAAACAATAAGTCTTCTTGTCTTTTTCCCATTCAATCAGCTGTTTTTTAGTAATTTTAGTTTGAAAAATTGAAATGGCCGCTATTTTGAAACTGAAAAATATTTTTTAATGAAATTTTTTTGCAATTATTTCATTTCTACCTCAAACACTTTACCAAGTTTCATTAAGTTATCTTTAATGGTTTTTGAGATATAAATTTTTATTGAAAAAGTACAATACCTCCATTGCAGCAGACCTGCATACTCAGCGAATTTCAAATGCAAAACATATTTCAATCCAACATAGTGAGATTTGAGATGTTTTGGTAAGCTCCATAAGAATAACATGGGGAATGAGTTTGCAGGTTTGCTGCTATGGGTATATTAAAACTGGGTGGTTTTAATTCAATATTCAATAGATCTGAACTAGAAGAAGCTATTTACCAAGTTTTATCAAGATATGTTGAGAAATAACCGAGATGTAGAATTTTACTTATTTCCCATAAGGTTAACATTGGGACAACGTACTGTGTTTACCACTTTCAATATCTCTGTAACCAATGGACATAGAGCAGTGATTCAAAATATTAAATTGTTTGTTTTTTTTTTAGCTGAATTCAATGGTGCCAACAAAAATTTGATAATTTTATTTTCCTATGTAAAACAGTCAAAAAACCCATTTTTGGGGGGTTTATCCCCCTTTACCCCCCCTTCCGGTGGTCCGATCGGGCTGGTTCAAGAACTCGTCCAAGGGATTACTACTTTACATGTCTGTACCAAATTTCATTAAGATCGGACCATTTTTACGGCCGCTATCGTGCTGACAGACACACACATATATATATACATTTATAAATTTGAACGAATGGTGTTTTCTGCTTCTGGTGGCCCCAAAACGAAAAGTTATCATGGTCTCGGGCTTAGGTCTTACCATGAGACCTACGGTTATATCTTCTTCCCTATAGGGGAAATTCGCTAAAATGGCGGATATCTCGGTAACAAGGTGTTTTAGAAAAAATGTTATTCTTGATTTTCTTTTTATTTAGACCAATAGAACCTTTTCCTAGAGTTTTTATACTTACTTACGGGACACCCTGTATATTTTATGAATTTAAACTTACAACTCATCCTTTTTGGTTTGTAAATATAAATAAATAAATAAATATCTTTAATTATAAGTACAGGTAGGTGACTCTTATATTTTCTTCTTAATTCTAATTAATTATTATTGTTCAAGATGGCGTCATTATAATTAGTGTGATACTAGCCTATTTAATATTTAAATTTGAAATAAAAGAATGGTAATCTGTTACAAAACTATTATTTATTCAACAATAACAATAAATATGAATATCAAAATTGAACTCTAGGGGGACGTACAAGGATTATTACAGTGGATGGGGTTAGATAAAATTACTTATGCTAATTGGATTAATATGGTACAATTTAAGGGCATTAGCTCAGTTCTTGAGAAGCATGATCTCTTCACATAGGGTTCTGGGAATCGTGCGGGCATGACATTGAAAAATTAATTTGTTTGAATATCACAATCATAAATACTTTTAAATAGAATAAATAATTTTGATAATAATATAAATTGCCAATTCTGATCTCTTTTTATATTTAATTAAATCAAGTCTTTGTTTGAAAGTCTGTTCCTCTTCAACAATGGTTGGTGAAGTAAATTTTGGATTGGTCTTACCAAGAGTTTATCTCTTCACCCTGATCTTTTCTTCAGATAGATAAATTTGGCCACTTAAAGGGGAATCAACTAAGATCAGGTTTACCGCTGGCTAACCAAAAAAAATCTACTAATTAAGGGGGATGAAATTTAAAATTGGAACGAGGTCCAGGTACAATGAAGTTAACACTTGGCCATCTCTCTCTGGAATAGAAGCTGGAGTCCTTTACAATGGTTCCACTTTTCACTTTAACAATGTAACACATGGTTCACTAACTTGGTCTTTGGTAAACACTTCACTGAATTATTAGAGATCAAATTTTGAAAAACATGCTATATAAAATAGATAATTTGAGATAGCGTTCCCTGACCCATAAATATAAATTATATTAAATTATGAATACAGCTGATCTAACTTAACTTATCTAAAATTTTTATGGTAGATGGTAATAAATTAATGAATGATTTTAGGAAAATAACATTATCAAATAATTTATATTAACTGAGTGATATACTAGGTTGACATATTATATACAAATAATTATTAAGCTGTGTGTTTGTTTATTTATATGGGTGTTCATTTATGAAATTTAAATGTAAATGTTTGTGAACTATTACAATATCCCCTCAGAGTTGAATTAATTTAAAGAATTGAAATTAATGAAAACTCGATAATAATAGGAACAAATATTTACAAAACTATACTAAATGATAAAATATTTATTTATAATTTAAAATGATGATTTCTTAAAACTAAATGGATTATATGACCTAATATTTACAATCATAACTTCAGGTCCTAATACTGTCCACGCACACTTCACTTATTTCAAATTTTGTTTCACTGTTCAACATTTATTACACTATTGTTTATATTTACTGGAGTCTTTTATCCCCTCAATCCATAAATAAACATATTAATCTACAACTTTTAATTAGTTGTCCGTGTATTGTCCAAATGTTTATATAACTGTTAATAACACTATTTACACTGTATTTATTGTTGATCTCGGTTTGGCGTTATATATTTTCTAAGAGCAGTTACATGGTAGGGTCCAAACTCTTGTTCTTCATTTAACTTTTGTACAAAATAAGTCGAATGTCCCAGGATACTTGAGATGCGGTACGGTCCTTCGTATATGGCGAATAGTTTGGCTGTTTCTCCAAATGCTGCATTTGATAGTTGATGATTTTTGACCAATACCAAATCGTTTAAATTGAATAATGTTGGTAATACACCGCGGTTAGCTCTTCTTGCTCGTGTTCCCTTCTTTTCTCGGATGACTGCGTCTTGGTGTGCTAATGGTACTGGGTAAGTATGACATTTAAAATTTTGAGGATTTTCGACTCTTAATACATGCTGGTATTTGTTACATAACCCAGGTTGGTCGGAGAATACATCTTGAAAGTCCAATAACAAATCAGTTAATTGTTGTTTTTGAATACTATTTAGATTTAAATTATTTTTGAGGGATTCTGTAATTATTTCAGGGGATAATTCACATGATGTTCTGGGGTTTGTTTCTTCAATATAATAACACTCTTCGTATGGATCTTCATTGCAGCAGTAATCTTCTAAATTATCCACATTTTTATCATTAGTGATTATATGGCATAAAATTCCAGCTCGATTTGTGTTATTGAATTGAATTACTAAATCTGTATCATTAATATTCATATGCATTTCACCCTTTTCAAAATTTATCTTCATCTTCCAGGCACTAAGTGTATCTATCCCGATAATTACTGATTGTATTAGTTTTGGTACTACGAGCATTTGTGTTAATATAGTTTGTTGACCAATGGTAATAGGAATCATTACGATTTTTGAAATTTTCCGGGATTTTTCATTGGTTGCTGTTCTAATGTGCATATTATTTACTGGTAATTCTTCTATTTTTCCTAATTCACTCCGATTTGATATGTACCAATCTTCTGCTAGACATGTAATGTTAGAACCTGTATCAATGAGAGCTGTAACTTCTTTGCTTTTGATCTTTATTCTTATTTCGGGGCATTTTTGCGATATAGTCGTATGAGTATTTTGTTCTGTTTCTTCTTCAAATAAAAACTCCCGATCACAATAAATATTGCTCAAAGTTAAACTATTGGTATCTGATTCATTATGCATGTTATTTACATTATTTACAATTTCAATTGACCTCTTATGTCCGACTTCTTTCTTATTTTGCACTGAAGATGTGTTCTTCTGATTTGAGCTATTTACATGGAGAATGAGGTCACCACCATCATCAGTGCCTCTCAGTTTAAATCCTGATTATTTTCCTCTGGCACTAGGTTTGCGTTCTCCTCAATAATGGCAGCGCACACCTGGTTTTGTTCTTGTGTCGGGTGGTATCTAGGCAGTGGTCTTCTCTCTTCAGACGGCGGTTGGTTTGATGGTAGATTGGGAAACTGTCTTAGGTCACGGTAATCGTTTCCAAATCGATGGCGTCGGTCGTCTCTTTGGTACCGATTATCGTGGTGGAGGTGATTCTCATGTCTCCGATTGTACGGGTGGTACTTAGGTGTGTACGCTCGATTGTCCGTGTTTCTTTCATTGTAGTGTTGGTTATGACCTTTTCTACCGTGTTGGTGGTGGTTTCTATTTACATGATTTTCCTCAGGTGTATTTTCCTTTTTATGTTTATGGTTTTCGTTCCTTTGATGGTTAGGTGACCTTGCTTGTTCTCGCAGATCTTCTCTCTGGAGTAGAGCTTCAAAATCGCAGACCGTCTGAATATTTTGAACTCTATAGGCATCTTGGATTATGTCTCCAAAGTGGTTTGATAGGCAATCGAGGATTTCTTTTTCGTCCAGGGGAGGGTTTAGCGATTTAAGGGTCAACACCCGCTCTATAAAATACTCTGATCGGTTCAGATAACCATTTGGCCGATATCGTTCATTTTCGATCCGTTGTTTGACGCCTCTTTGGATATCTCGGTTCCAATATTTCGATTCAAACATATGTTGAAAATCATCCCATGTGTGAATATCAGTTTTGATTAAATTGAACCACTTTGAGGCATGTCCTTCTAGGCACATTTCAATGAGATCAACTAGGCTTTCCGCACTATTATTTTCTGGATTTAACTGTAGGTTTTTCTCATAATATTTCTTAAGTTTGTTTAGAAATTCCTGGGAATTATGTGTCTTTCCATTAAATTTTGGGTGGGTCATTTCCGGTGTTAATGTCGATCTGCCGTTACACACAATATTAATAGGGACGGGCGCTTGTGTTGTTTGAATGTTGGGTGTAGTAGGTATTTCTAATATTTTCTTATGACACGCCTCCACGGACTCAGCCAATTTCGCAATTTGGTATTCATTGGATTTAATGTTTGGGTTCAGTTCTAATTTGACTTGGTTGATTTCAGCTGTTACTTGTTCTTTGATTTGTGTATAATTTTCCTTACAAATGTTTTCTACCTCCCTGTGTGTCTCTAATTGAATCTGTTTAATTTGTTCAGTGATTTTTAATTGGGTTTTACAATTTTCTGATACGATGATTTGACTAACCTCCTGTTTATGTTGAATGAGGTCTTGTATTAAATTTTCTCTGATTTTGTATTCCCCTTGTTCTAATTTAGTATCAATTTGATCGACTTCCTTAGCCAAATTTTCCTGAAGAATTTTAAGTTGATTTATGTCAGTTTTAAGATTTGACTGTTCATTGTGAATTTGCTGAATTTGATTTTCGACCCGGGCAGAGTGATTTTGAAATTCAGATCTTAAGTTTGCATGTTGTATTTTAATATCAGATTTGATTGCGTTCATATCGGCTTTAATTTCATTTCTTAACTCGGTTTTAAGCGCATTCATGTCAGTTTTAATCGCAGCATTGCTCGATTTAATTTCATTCATGTCGGTTCTAAGTGCATTGATCGCCGCTGCTATTTGTACGAGTGGGTCGACACTGTCGACAGCTGATTCAGTACGAGTATGGTCTGGAATCAGCACAGGAGGGACGGTACTTGTGTCGCTCGTCAAAGAAACTAGCGTTCTGATTGGTTGTTCCGTTCGGTATATTTCGCTCAATGACGATGTAGCGGGGGAAATCGCCGCGGAAGTAGTGGTAGCACTGATTGAGGTTGGCGTTGGTGTTGAAGTGGGAGACGCCGGCTGGGACAAAATGGCGGAACGTTCTGACATTTCACTCACGGCCGAAATTGTTGTCTCATTATTAGAATCACTCGCGTTGTCGGAATTATTTGAGTCGCCTACCGAAACAATGTTTTCTTTGTTCACTGACGGGTCACTGTCCGATTCGCGGTGTACATTTATTGGTTCCGTGTTATTGCCGAATAAAACAAAACTTGTCTGCTCGGACTGCGTCGTTGAAACTTTAGGTTTGTCGGTTGATCTTAAATGGTATTTATGTTCGTCGCCCATATTGAGGTAGTAAGCACGCAATTAGGATTATTATACAATAAATTGGATATTATACTTATATCTAAATGAGGTGAGATGAGTCTTAATCTAGGCTATCTCCTACAAAATTATCTTCTTGCTATCTCAAATAATGTCTGCGATCATTAACTTTTCATTGTCAATGCCCTTACGTTGCGGCGCCAATTACAACTCAGCCTTTTTGGTTTGTAAATATAAATAAATAAATAAATATCTTTAATTATAAGTACAGGTAGGTGACTCTTATATTTTCTTCTTAATTCTAATTAATTATTATTGTTCAAGATGGCGTCATTATAATTAGTGTGATACTAGCCTATTTAATATTTAAATTTGAAATAAAAGAATGGTAATCTGTTACAAAACTATTATTTATTCAACAATAACAATAAATATGAATATCAAAATTGAACTCTAGGGGGACGTACAAGGATTATTACAGTGGATGGGGTTAGATAAAATTACTTATGCTAATTGGATTAATATGGTACAATTTAAGGGCATTAGCTCAGTTCTTGAGAAGCATGATCTCTTCACATAGGGTTCTGGGAATCGTGCGGGCATGACATTGAAAAATTAATTTGTTTGAATATCACAATCATAAATACTTTTAAATAGAATAAATAATTTTGATAATAATATAAATTGCCAATTCTGATCTCTTTTTATATTTAATTAAATCAAGTCTTTGTTTGAAAGTCTGTTCCTCTTCAACAATGGTTGGTGAAGTAAATTTTGGATTGGTCTTACCAAGAGTTTATCTCTTCACCCTGATCTTTTCTTCAGATAGATAAATTTGGCCACTTAAAGGGGAATCAACTAAGATCAGGTTTACCGCTGGCTAACCAAAAAAAATCTACTAATTAAGGGGGATGAAATTTAAAATTGGAACGAGGTCCAGGTACAATGAAGTTAACACTTGGCCATCTCTCTCTGGAATAGAAGCTGGAGTCCTTTACAATGGTTCCACTTTTCACTTTAACAATGTAACACATGGTTCACTAACTTGGTCTTTGGTAAACACTTCACTGAATTATTAGAGATCAAATTTTGAAAAACATGCTATATAAAATAGATAATTTGAGATAGCGTTCCCTGACCCATAAATATAAATTATATTAAATTATGAATACAGCTGATCTAACTTAACTTATCTAAAATTTTTATGGTAGATGGTAATAAATTAATGAATGATTTTAGGAAAATAACATTATCAAATAATTTATATTAACTGAGTGATATACTAGGTTGACATATTATATACAAATAATTATTAAGCTGTGTGTTTGTTTATTTATATGGGTGTTCATTTATGAAATTTAAATGTAAATGTTTGTGAACTATTACAAACTTGCAGAGGGATGGATGCGTTTGGTCGAGTGTGGGACCTGAGGACCGGCCGCTGCATCATGTTCATGGAGGGCCACCTCAAGTCTATCTATGGCATCGACTTCTCACCTGATGGGTGAGTTGGAAAATAAATTGGTACAGTTTTGTAAGAACTTTACCACTTTACAGTAGGTAACCTATTTTCCACAACCCCAGTCGCTTTAGTTTAATGATAGGGCACTCCATACTTCATGGTATGTACTTAGATAAATCCAAGAATCTGAATTTTTCAATCCATCTTGCTTTACAGTGAAATCCTTCTTTGCTCTTCACTAATGAATACTGATGATAGCGTCTATGTGTTGCAACTCTGGAGCCGGCATACAATATGTCACCAAGAATGTCAAGGAAATGGAACACCATCTTAGCAAAAAGGACAAAGTGGTAGTCATAGCAGGCTCGAATTATATCAACTCAACATCTCAAGAGAGGATCACATTTCTTTACTTACCAGAAAATTTAACGAGCTTTAAGAACTCATCAAACCTTGTAAGCTAAAAGTAATAACAATCCCTCGTAGTACGACTTGGCAAAAGAAAGCTCAACCAGTATGTGACGTAATTTTCGGGGGTCAAAGGAAATATTCCCGTGATCTCCTACCCCGAGAAATTAGTCACCGTGAGCGAGACTCGGAATCGCTCAGAAGGAGCCGATTCCAGGGTTCACTATAATTTCGAAAAAAGTAATCGTGGGGCAACTCTCGCGACTACTTCACGCAGGGCTCAGGGCAACCGGATGCAACGATACAGTTCAAAGAACGAGTTGCCTCATCCTCGCCCTCGTGAAATCGAATAATTTTGGCCTAGAGATACGGAACGTCTAAGTCGCGCGAAGAATCGCTCTAACGTTAGCCCCTGCTCACACCCTCGCTTGCTAAAGGGTTACAATGGACAAGAGGCTCCACCCAACCGTTTTGGGTTACCATGGGCTAGGCTTAAAGCCGTAGTGTGACCCGTGACTCTTCGCGGAAATCGTGAAAAATATAATTAAATCGTTCCAGGGTTTATTCGTAGGCGTAAGGCCTAACCGAACATTGTTCGTAACCGCTCAGTGCGTCACCCAATTAATAGTTTATTAATTGGGTTGCCGTGGCGTAGCACGTGCTCCGTGACTTGTCGCGACGTGAGTGCAAGTACGGAGTAGACGAAAAATTAAGTTACTGCACTGAGTAAATGCGACTAAATCGTCTAGTATTTAATGCTACGATATTTTCGTGAAGGTGAGGAAGGCTAGGCCTAACAATAACGTGAATTAATCTATGCGTCTATTCGAGAATAATCGCCTACGACAAACTCGGACAGGTTCGTGAGGACGCAGATTCGTCTAAAAGTCCGTAATTTCGTCTCTATCGGAATATTCCCGTGAGTCGGGTCGATAAACGTGTTAGTAAAGCTAAACGTTAAACAACGAAACGTAAAAGGCGAGGGAATCGTACCTCCGTATCGTGCTTGACCGTCGTCGCGTCGAGCGTCGTGTCTCGAGTCGTGTACGGCTCGGCGGCTGGTCAACGAATAATCGCCATGAGGAGCCCAGTCCGGGTCCTCTCCCCTCCTGGATTTCCCAAAGTAGGGGTAGTCAGCTGTTCACCCCGTGACGTAAGAAACAGCTGATCGCTGGGTAGCCAGTCGGAGAAAAGAAGCCCCAAGATGGCTACCCTCAATGATCGTCAACAAACGCTATGGGGTTATGTTTGGGTGATGCAAGACGAAGCAAAGTGTTTAGTGGTCTATTGTAATTTTTAACTGTCATTGCCATCGTAATTAAAGTGGTTTTATGGCGTACAGTGATTTGGTAAATGTTTTACTACCCAGGATACTTCGTAAAGTGGTAATTCAGTGATGTGCACATTGGCCTGGTCCTAGGCCTAACCTCTAGGCCTAAGGAGCCTAGACGTATGGGTGAGTTTCCCAGCGTTTGTTTACCAGCATAGTCGTTTACTTTTACCCCCCCTACAAAAAGGCACCTTACACCCCCTACCCACTTCGACAAAAAAAACAGTAAAAAAGGACTTATACTTGGGGGTTACGGCCGTCGGGGCGCCAGGGGTCAACGACTACTTGTCTGATCGTAGAATGCCTTGCATGGCGGGGTTCCTCGGATAATACCGCTGTTTAATCGGGACTACGTTTCCTCCAAGCGAATCGTGTGCTCGGCCAACGTAGTTTGTCCCTCAACAGCGTCGAACAACGGCAACTCGTGTCCAAGGAACTCAGCAAGCCTCGTGTCCTCGTCAGCGGTTAACGTGCTCAGGGCACTCACCGCTCGGAAGGGCTCTTCGTCCAGCCCCGAGGAACGTTCGACCTCCGGATGGAATTGGATGAGGTTGACGTCCGTAATGCACCCCATGCCCAAAACCATGTCCGTCGTGAGGCCAGGAACGTAAAGGACTTCCCACGTCAGATATTGCCCGGCGATTACGCCTTCGATGCAATACTGATCCGTCACGTGGGAGCTGGCACCGTTAGCCATCCTCAGGTCCACCTTCCTCTCGTGTGGTACGATGCCGTGTGCACTTAAGTGCCGCGCCACCTGATCCCCAATCAGGTTAACGGCAGAGCCGGTATCGACGAGGGCTCTGAATACCGTGCCGGAGAGGGAAACGTCCACGAAAGGTCGGTCGTCGGTGGCCTGGGTATTCCTGACACCGCCAGTGGACGTTCTTATGACGTCGAGCCAGCGGGTCCATCGCTCGCGTTCCTCGGAGGGCGTTCCTCGTTTCGGGGCGCTGGACTCAGATGGCCTCCGGTCGACTGAGTCCTTCTCCCGTTTCCCGACCTGCAGCGGCACCGGCGGGTTGACACACCCTCCCGTTTGCACCAAAAGCACCGAAGTACCTTCGGTTTACGGCAGTCACGGAACAGGTGCCCTGCCTCTTCGCAGTTCCAGCAGATCAGACCGCTTCTGCCTGGGCTGCGTGCCGGGGACCTGGAAGCTCGCGCAGATCCGGATCGTTTGTTCTCCCGTGGCGGAGAAGAGCGGCGCGCCGGGCGCTCACCAGCGTCGGACTGCTGGTTACGGCCCCACCCTGAGGTTGCGTTAGACTGATGTCTAACTTGCACCTCGGGTTTAGCCTCGTTCCCACGGCTCCATTTATCGACGGCCGCGCTATCGTATGTGTCGGTCTTGCGCTTGGAGGCTTGGTAAGCTGTTTCCGGCACGAGAGCGACTGATGGCGACGGTGGAGGGCGGAAGATTTGGCGGCTATGCATGTAGGCCTGGTAATCTTCGGCCCTTGCCATCAACCCTTCTACCGTGGCGAAGTCGGACCGCCAGACCATCAATTTGTATTCGGGCCTCATATTACAGTAAATGAGGTCGAGCTTCCCTTGCTCCGAGAAGGTTCAACTCCGCCGAATCAGGGTTGAAATCGCTACCACGTAGCTGCGGATCGGCTCGTGGTCACCCTGAGTTCGTTTTCGAATCTCCTCGTCAAGGCTGTGGCGATAGCCCGTAGGCAGGAACTGAGCCTCGAAGCACCTCTTAAAATCCGCGAACGAGTGCCACACGCTCCGCGTATTCCGGTACCAGAGCAGAGCCATACCTGTTAGCAGCTCGGGCATCGCCTCCAGCATCTCATCGTAACCTAGTTAATAAATTTAGTTATGTTGATGGCAAGTCTAATGCAGCAAGGGGTAAAAACAAATTAGGTCTTAAGATTATGCACCAAAATGTACAACATTTAGAGTCCCGATTGAACGTTTTAAAAATTAGCCTTGAGGAAATCCAACCTAACACTATAGCTTTATCAGAACATAAATTAACGGCTTCAGAAGTTCAAGTATTGAATGTTCCGAATTATTCAGTTTGTTCACACTTTTCTAGGTCTGAGCATACAGGAGGTGGAGTTATGATTTTGGTCCACAAAAATTTGAAAAGTAAGCCTATTTGTTTTCCTGCAGTTGAAGACTTGACCTCTGAAATGATATTTGAATGTTGTTTGTCAGAAGTTTCTATTGATAATTTTTCTTTTATATTGGCTTGTATATATAGATCCCCTACACACCGTTTAGTGGAGAGTTTTTTAGAAAAATTTGATATTTTTTGTAGTATTTTAAGTAAAAAATTTGATAACATTGTAATAACGGGTGATTTAAATATAAATGTGCTAAATCGTAACAATGTATATAATAAGTTTGTTACAATTTTGAAGTCATATAATTTAATGTATAAAGTTGATTTTCCTACCAGGGTTACAGCAAGCACAAGTACAGCAATAGATAATTTTATTACAAACATATCATGTAAGAGATTGAAAATATCTGGCTTAATTACAAAAATATCCGATCTTGATGCACAGGCATTAGAGATCCTAGGTTTACAATCTACACATAACTGTATAAGGAAAAAAGAATGTAGGAAATTTTCACTAAGTAATATTGAATTGTTTTTTCATTATTTATCTAAAGAAAGATGGTATGAAGTTTATCAAGCATCTGTAAACACCAAATTTGAAGTTTTCCATTCTGTCTTTACTCATTATTTTGAAATGTGTTTTCCTAAATTAATGACAGTGGAAAAAAATAAAAATTCAAATAATTGGATTTCTAATGATGTAAAATTAAAAAGATTAAACATAATTGAGTTGGAAAGACAATTCAGATCATCAAAAGAGGAAAATTTGAAGTTGAAAATTAAATTACTAAAGAAAGAGCTTAATAATGAGATAAATAGAGACAAAAAGGAATTTGTTGACAACAAAATTTTAAATTCTACAAATAAATCCAAGGCTACTTGGAGTATTGTAAGATCAGAAATAAATAATGAGTCAAAATCTTTTGAAAATATTAAGTTAACTTGAAATGGGTCAAATAAAATAGATCCTATAGAGGTGAGCAATCATTTCAACGATAGTTTTGTCACTGCTGTGGAAAGGCTTGTATTACCACATATTCAGCCCAACAATACAATTAACTATGACAATTTTTAGCGAATTTCCCCTATAGGGAAGAAGCTGTTACCGTAGGTCTCATGGTAAGACCTAAGCCCGAGACCATCATAACTTTTCTTTTTGAGGTCCCCAGATGCCAAAAACACTATTCGTCCATTTTCATAAATATATATATATATATATATATATATATATATATATATATATATATATATATATATATATATATATATGTGTGTCTTTAAGTACGATAACTCGCGTAAAAATGGTCCGATCTTAATGAAATTTGGCATGGACATGTAAAGTAGTAATTATTCGGACGAGTTTGTAAACCAGCCCGATCGGACTACCGGAAGGGGGGGTAAAGGGGGGTAAACCCCCCCAAAAATGGGTTTTTTGAGTTGTTTACATATAAAAATAAAAATTATCAAATTTTTGTTAGCACCATTGAATTCAGCTCAGAAAAACAAACAATTTAGTATTGAATCACTTCTCTATGTCCATTGGTTACCGAGATATTGAAAGTGGTAAACACAGTACGTTGTCCCAATGTTAACCTTATGGGAAAATAAGAAAAATTCTATATCTCGCTTATTTCTCAACATATCTTGGTAAAACTTGGTAAATGGCTTCTTCTAGGTCAGATCTACTAAATATTGAATTAAAACCACCCAGTTTTAATATACCCGTAGCAGCAAACCTGCATACTCATTCCCCATGTTATTCTTATGGGGCTTACAAAAACATGTCAAATCTCGCTACGTTGGATCGAAATATGTTGTTTTGCATTTGAAATTCGCTGAGTATGCAGGTCTGCTGCAACGGGGGTATTTCAAACCTAGCACTGCGCCAAATTTTAAATTTAGACAGGTTAATGAAAATGAAGTTAAAGATATAATCATGGCCTTTGAAAATAAATATTCCTCTGGCATGGATGATATTCCAATTACTGTTGTGAAACAATCCATTCCACTTATCTTAAAACCTCTCACTCATGTGATAAATTCATCACTAAAATCAGGACTTTTTCCAAGTCAATTGAAAATTGCAAAAGTTATACCGGTATTTAAAAAGGGTAACAAGACTGACCCCACATGCTACAGGCCAGTGTCATTAATCTCATCATTTGCAAAAATTTTTGAAAAAGTGGTATATAATCAACTTTTATATTATTTGGAATCAAATCAGTTACTAGATCAACAGCAACACGGATTTAGAGTAGCCAAATCAACTATTACAGCAAGTGTAAATTTTATCGATTCAGTAATTAATCCCATAGATCATGGTGAAAAAGTTATTGGCATATTTTTAGACCTTTCAAGAGCTTTTGACAGTGTTTCTCATGAAAAATTAATCAATTGTTTAAGTAATATGAATATTAAGGGAAAAGAACTTTCATGGTTTACTTCTTATTTAAATAAAAGGCTACATTATGTGGAAATACAGAATACATCGAATTGATTATTCAGCAAATTTCAATACGCTAGAAAATTTCATTCACAACTTCAGATTATACAACATGAGGTCCCACAGGGTTCAATTTTGGGTCCGCTCCTCTTCCTGTGTTATCTCAGGGGTTTACCTGGTGTATTTCAGAGTAGTGCAACAGTTTGTCTGTATGCGGACGATGCAAATATCACCGTCTCAGGTAATAATAAGGAGGAAATTGAAATTTCATCTTTTGTCAATCTTTCAGTTGTAAAAGATTTTTTAATTAACCGCAATCTACTTCTAAATCCATCAAAATCCAACTTCATTTCATTCTCTACAAAACAAACAAAGGAAAAATATAATTTTGACATTGTAATTGATACAGATAATTTGGAACAAGTAGCTACAACAAAATTTTTAGGTCTGGTAATAGACGAAAATTTAAGTTGGGATGAGCACATTAATCATATAACAAAAAAGATTTCATCTGGTCTATACGCTCTGCGTCAAATGACTAGAGTTTCAAATATAAATACTTTAAAAACTGTTTATTTTGCATTAGTTCACTCCCATATAGCATATGGGGTTTGCATTTATGGAGCTACATCCAAAACAAATCTGGATACAATTTTAGTGCTACAAAAAAGGGCATTAAGAATTATTTTTAACTTACAATGATCTGTTTCAGTAAAGAGGCATTTTTCTGATATTGGCATATTTACAATATATGGGTTATATATTTTTGAGACAATCATGTATGTTAAGAATAACCCTATCTCCTCCGAAAATAGTAATAGAAACCCTTACAACTTGAGATTTCACAGGGAGCAACATAGATTACAATTTTATGAAAAGAAGACTAATTTTATAGGTAACAAATTTTTATTTAATTTGCCAAAACAGATTTTATTTGAAAATGACATTGTAAAGTTTAGGAAACAATTGAAAAATTTTCTTTTGCAGCTCGCCCCATACTCTTTTGATGATTTCTGGAGTTGCAGAGACAGTTTAATACTTTAATTTTGATTTTATGTAATAGTTAATTTTGTTTTAATTTAGGATGATGTAAATTTAGGGCTAGATGTAGATTTAGGATGATGTAGAGTAGTGACACTATTCAATGTACCAATGTACAGAATGATGAATAAAGAATGTTTGACTTTGACTTTGACTTTGCGTGACTCCGTACGCCTCGATCATCTCCTCGAGTCTTTCCAGGAAGGAGACCGAGTCTTTCTTACCGTCGAAACGTAAGTTCCATTTGCGGATCCGGTCACATAGCGACGGGGTGTCGCTTAGTGGCCGGCCACCCCGGACGTAGGGGTTACTTGCCGACGTGTACGGAGCGTAGTAGGGGTGCTGGCTAACCGTCGGGTACGTTGGCACGAAGTACCCCGTTGTACCGAAAGGAGCGGCGGTCGCGGTGGCAGCATGGGCCGAGTATCCGAGTGCCTGCGTCACGAACGGCATTGGTCTCACCGGCAAGTCCGCAAGCGGTGCCGGTTCACGATAGCGACCGCTGAACATAGTATCGTACCAAGTTCGCGTATCGAAGTGACCAGGGTTGTATGACGAGGCCGGGTTTTTTTTTTTTTTTTTTTTGTTAGGGCTAGGGTATATCTACCCTTTGCTACTTCGACCTAAAAGGTCTTTTGTAGCACCCAACGTTTAGTCCCCCAGCTTTAGGCTTTTAGCATAACCTACTAGCTGGTTGACGCCCATTTCTTTTATTTCGTCAGGCACCAGGAACGCCTTTCCTAGGAATTTCAACCTCTTTTGGGCTAGAGCTGGGCAATCCAGCCAAATGTGCACTGCAGATTCCACATGTGTGACACAAAACCTGCATTGGTCTGTATGGCTAAGCCCTATTGTGCTTAGGTGTTTTCTCAACGGGCCGTGACCCGTGAGTAACCCTATCAGCAGGCTTATCTCCTTCTTTTGGAGGCTCAATAAGCCTCTCCATTCCTTCCTGAATGGATTTATAAACAGCTTCGACTGTCTAAGCCCTGGGCAGTTCCTCCAAGCTTCCGCTTTTTGGTCTTCCGCCCAGGCAAGGATCTTGGCCTTTCCTTTGCTCATGGGGACCCCGCAGTAAGGCTCCGGCCCGACGAGGTGGGATTCAGACCCTTTCCTCGCCAGGTCATCGGCCTTTTCGTTGCCCTCATGCCCTGAGTGTCCCGGGATCCAAGATAGCTGAACACGATTGTGCAGGCCTAGTTCTTTCAGTGCCCCTTTGCAGCTCTGCACTACTCTTGAATCTACCTCGTATGAGTCTATTGCCTTGAGAGCTGCTTGACTATCAGAGAGGATGAGGACTTTTCCTTTTCTTATCCTCTTATCAAGCTGTGCTCTTGCGCAATGTTCGATAGCCAGGACCTCTGCCTGAAAAACTGTAGGAGTCTGTCCCAATGCCTTGGATACGTGGGATCTGTTCCCATACACTCCTAGGCCAGACCTTCCTTCTATCCGTGATCCATCAGTGTAGAACACTAGGGTTGATTTCCCCATGTCAGACCTTATCTGTTGCCAGCTTCCTCTGTCATCGATAGCTACTTGGTAAGGTTTTTCGAAGTCAAAACTTTTGACCATTAAATCGGGGACAGTTTGTTCCATGTCCAGACTAGGGAACTCCCTCAGAATCGACATGTGTCCCGATTGACTTGAAGGTATAATTTCACCTTTGCTTATCATTTTCAGGGCAGCAACTGCTGCTTTCTTCTTGATGTCCGTACTCAGTGGGAGTGTGTTGAGGATTGCCTCTAGCACCGCAGTAGGACATGACCTTGTGGTGCCACAAGCCCCCGTGCAAGCCAGCCTTTGCAGTTGTTGCAGTTTTATGGCTGCTGTTGACTGTTGGACTTTTGGCCACCATATCAGGGAAGCATATTCCACCATTGGCTTAACTATGGCCTCGTAGGTCCACCAGATTAAGCGGGGATTCAGACCCCATCTTTTCCCAAAGGTTCTTCTGCAGGCCCCAAAAGCGCCCGCTCCTTTGGTAAGTATGTAGTCAAGATGTTTGTTCCAGGTTAACCTCTGATCCAGATATACACCCAGATACTTGGTCTCCTTTGTCAGTTTGACCTGCACTCCTCTTATCCATGGAGGGGAGATTCTTGTTCTCCTTTTCCTAGTGAAGGCCACCATCTCGGTTTTGCTCGGGTTTATGGTCAGACCCTCCTTTGTGCACCAGGCATCAACGAAACTCACTGCCTCTTGGGTAAGGTCCTCAATGGTTCCTTTGTATTTCCCTCTGACAGTGAGCACCAAGTCGTCCGCAAATGCCTGAAGACTTATGTCTCTTTGTGTAGCTTCCTCCAGTAGGTCGTCTACCACCAGTGCCCACAAAAGGGGTGAGAGGACTCCCCCTTGTGGGCATCCCTTTTTTGCCGTTATTGTCACCGTATGTCCATTCTCAGTGGCGGTGATTATTCTACTGTGTAGTAGAGCCATTATCCAATAGGCAGTTTCGTGAGGAATTCTCCTCTTTTCCATTGCTGCTTCTATGGACAGGTAATTCACGTTATCAAAGGCTCCTTGGATGTCCATGAAGACCCCTGCAAGGATTTCCTTCTTCTCTAACGTGTCCTCTATTTCCGTGACCAGGCTGTGAAGCGCTGTGGTTGTTGATCTCCCCATCATGAAGGCATGTTGTTTCGCACTGAGTGGGGACCTGGCCAAAATTGCGTCCCTTATGTGCCTGTTTACGATCTTTTCCATTGCCTTTAACATGAATGAGGATAGGCATATTGGCCTATATGATTTTGGGTGGGTTGGATCTTTCCCTTTCTTTGGTAGAAAAGCAACTCTGGCCTTCCTCCAATTACTTGGAATGTGACCTAGGGCATAACAGCCCCTGAAAATCACAACCAGTAGTGGTGTGAGGACTTCCAGTCCTTCTTGTAGGAGGGCAGGGAAAATCCCATCACCTCCTGGAGACTTGAAAGGGCGAAAGGAGTTGATCGCCCACTTCACCGTCTCTGGTTTGAAGAGAGTACCCGAAAGCCTTCTGGCTTCTGCTATTTCCCTCGGGGACTTCCTTCGTAGGGGGCACACGCTGTTCTCCCCCCCCAGAGGACTGTTCCCGGGGAAATGGGTATTCATTAACACCCGTAGGGTGTCCCCCATGTTGGTTGTGAGATGGCCGTTTTCTGCCATTACTGCACCCAGGGGGTTCACTTGTTCTCTCTGCAGGGCTTTTTGGAGTCTGGTTGTTTCCGGCAGGCTGTTCAGCCTCTCACAGAAAAGCCTCCAGGTCCTCCTCTTGGACCTTCTGATTTCGAGATTGTACTCCGTTAGAGCCCTCGCGTAGGTGTTCCAAACACCTATTCTTTTTGTCAGGTTGAAAAGTTTCCTCAGTTTTTTCCTCAACCTGTTGAGTCCCTCATTCCACCAGGGTACGTCTCTTGACACCCTTTTGGACCTGATGGGACAATTTTCTTCGTATGCCTTAAGGATTGCGGTTTCAACTGACTCCGCTAATTCCTCCAGGCCTTGGATGGACCTCGTGTGAGTTGAGTTCCCTTCTAACTCCTCCTGCAGGGATGCTCGGTATCCCATCCAGTTGGTCAGTTTAGGAACCCTGTAAGTTAGGCATTTCTCCAGGTTGGCCTCTATGTCGAACTGAATGTGCCTATGGTCCGACAGTGAGGTCTCTTCGGAGACGTGCCAATTACTTATCGTGTGATGTTTAAGGTTGAGTGATAGTGTTAAGTCTAGAACCTCTTCCCTTACCCTATTGGCAAAGGTAGGTTCATTGCCTATGTTTTCTATTTCTAGGTCAACCTTATAAATGTATTCTAGCAGGGCCTTACCTCTTTCATTTGTATCGGTGCTCCCCCAGATGATATGGTGAGCATTTGCATCGCAGCCTAGGATGAGTGGCATCCTTTCGCTGCAAGCATACTGCACCAGACGTTCCACTTCTTTAGGGGGACATTCGTCCCCTGGGTTCGGGAAGTAAGCCGAGGCCACTAGGGCCTTTTGGCTCCCGCCGGTGGAAAGCAAGTCTAAGGAGACTGTTACTAAGTCCCTGTTGGTGAACTCTGGAACAGTAAAGCATTTCACAAGTGATGATATTAGTATACATGCCCTAGGTTTGGCATCAGACCTACTATAGATCAGTTTACCCACCTGCGTCGGGAGTCCTTTGATGGTTCCCCTTGACACCCAGGGTTCTTGTATTAGGGCGATGTCCAGCCCTTGCTTGGCGAATCTCCTGCTTAGGAGCGCGGTGGCTCCTTTAGCGTGGTGGAGATTGGCCTGTAGGACCTTGATGCCTATTCTTGTTTATGTCTCCTCCTCTCGGAGGAGTCTCTTCTCTCTTTTCCTCCGTGAGAATGAGACCTGCGTCTGTCCGGTGTTCTGGGTCTACTTGGTCCCCTTACCGGACCTGAGGATACTGAGGGACCCTTGAGCCTTTCCTCTCTCTTCTCAGGCCTGTTTTTCCTTTTGAAGATGGGGAAGTGATGAGAGTCGGTTCCGTCTCTTACTTTATCACTTGCTCCCCTTTCCTCTTTGTGCTCTTGATCTTTCTGAGCTTCTCCTTGATCAGGATTAGCTGGTGAGGTTTTTATTTCCTCTGTCCGTTGGTCCTTTTCGGCTGCTGTAGAAGCTTCAGGCAAGGCAGGGGGTTTGGTTGTGGAGGTCTGTTTGGCCTCTTCTCCCCCTGTGCTTTTGCCTTTCAGCTTCAGAAGCACCGTGCCCATTCTGAAGTAGGCTGCTAGCGGTCCCTCCTTCTCAATTTTGGCTGCTACTGCGGGATCTACAGCCAGTATCAGCTGTACTGTTTTCCCGTCCTCGATTCTTCTTAGTGTCCTCCAGCTTGTGGCCTGGAGGCCCTGGTTTTGTTTTTCCAGCCACTTGAGGATCTCCTCTGTTGTGAGCTGGTTGCTGTTGGGGAAGAATCCCGTCAGCACCTTGGTCTTAGGGATTTCTCCCTCAGGAACAACTTGGAGCGATGCTCCTTCCCAGGCTCCTAGCTGTTGTTCTTTGGATTTCAGCCAATTTGCAGTGGCCTCATCCTTGCACACCAGTACTAGGTAGCCTTGTCTCCTGTGTTGGCTGTTAAAGCCAGGGAATACCCCCTGATGCTCATCATCCCAGATCAACTGCAGGATCTTGTCCTGTACTGCGTCCATCTGGTCGTTGGTAAGCAGTTCTTCAGGGAAGTTGGAATGGAGGATTCCAATTCTTATTCCCTCAGCCGCCTGCTTGAATGAGAGTTTGTGGGGCTGACTCCCAGTCTGTGGGGCTTTTGCCTGGGTCTCCACTTTGGAAGATCCCGTCGGTTGAGCCTCTTTCGTGGAGGGTCCTGCCTCTCCTCTCGCTTCTACTCCTTTGACCTTTTTGTTGGTCCTGGTCTCTTCTGGCGTGGTATTGGAAGACCTAGGCCTTTTGTTTTGCCTTTGATCATCTCCTCTACCTCTTCTTCTGAGCGGCTGGAGGCTGAGCGCCTCTGCTTCTTCAGGTGAGTGGCCCTGTTTCAGAAACCACTTGTACCTCTTAGTGCGCGCTCCACCCATTTTGGCGACTTTATGTTTCTCTGCTAGTTTAAGCTTCCTAGCTTTTTCGTTGAGGTCCTTCACTTCCTTGGAGTCTTCTCCTAGTAAGGTTTCTTCCTCTGAGATTGTTAGCTGTTCCCCGCCCTGAGTCTCGATGGTCTCAGTGTCCATTTCTTGCTCTTGGGCTGAGTCTGCCAATTGTAATTGAGGAGTATTTTCCTCTGATGTTGTTGGTATTGCTACCACTTGTGTTTGAGGTTTTTCAGCCTCTGGGTGAGGTTTTGCAGCCTCTGGTTGAGGTTTTTCAGCCTCTGGTTGGTTGTTTGTTTGTTGTTGTTGTTGTTGTTGTGTTTTTGTTTTTTGTGTAGTATTCATGTTTGTCCCACGAGTAGCTAGGGAAAGTGTCGTCACCCCGGGCAGAGCCCCGCATACCCGGGGAAGGCTACTTTAAACTGGAGGTCGCCTGGTATCCAGAGTCCGCATATTCAAGATCAAGCTCCCCCTTGACCATGCAGCCCTCGGCATATGCTGTTCCACCTTGGCTTGGGTTTTATGACTTCACTGTTTAGGTTGTTTCCTTTGCTGGAATCCTCCCGATGATGTGAGACGGATCGGCCGAAGCCTCCCCAAACCACACACCGGATCTCATCCATCCAGGTTACTTCCTTTAACAGCTAATTAGGCCGGGTTAATCGTCACGGCTTCACCCACGGTCACCGAATTCCTCGCGAGCGAAGTCAAAGTCCGCCTCACAGTCTCCGAATCCGCATGCGGTGGTAGGCCGAGTATTTCCCGGACGCTAGCGGTTTCGTCAACCACCGGTCGCGGGGACCACTGCACGCTCTGAGACGTCAACGGCAGACCGGCTGCCGTTTGTGCCTCAGGTAGACCCGCGTACGAGAGCTGCGGTACCGTCACGAAAGTCTCAGCGGTGGTCACCGGGGCGTTTGCGGCTAAGTGGCCGATCGATCCCAAAGGATTTTTCCAAAATTCGCGGAACCGCACGCGAAGTTCAGCGACGTTGCCGTCCGTTCGTAGGCCAAATCGTGCCATCTCAGCGACGAGTTCGGCCTTGCTGACCTCGTGAATCCACCCAACACGTGAGTCGTCAAATGGCGACCTCACGTGCTCACCCACGGTTACCAGGGTTAACTGGGAGGTTGTCGTCGTGGTCGTGGTTGTGGTCAGCGTTTGGCAGCAGTAGCCGGGGCATGCACGAATGGCAAGGTGCTTGGCCTCGTAGTCACCGAGTCGGTTGTCGTGACGATCTCGGTTGCCTTCGGGAATTTCGTCATTTTCAAATATCGTTTTCAACAAGTCCCTGTTGGGGCGCCAGAAATGTGGGGTAATTTTCGGGGGTCAAAGGAAATATTCCCGTGATCTCCTACCCCGAGAAATTAGTCACCGTGAGCGAGACTCGGAATCGCTCAGAAGGAGCCGATTCCAGGGTTCACTATAATTTCGAAAAAAGTAATCGTGGGGCAACTCTCGCGACTACTTCACGCAGGGCTCAGGGCAACCGGATGCAACGATACAGTTCAAAGAACGAGTTGCCTCATCCTCGCCCTCGTGAAATCGAATAATTTTGGCCTAGAGATACGGAACGTCTAAGTCGCGCGAAGAATCGCTCTAACGTTAGCCCCTGCTCACACCCTCGCTTGCTAAAGGGTTACAATGAACAAGAGGCTCCACCCAACCGTTTTGGGTTACCACGGGCTTGGCTTAAAGCCGTAGCGTGACCCGTGACTCTTCGCGGAAATCGTGAAAAATATAATTAAATCGTTCCAGGGTTTATTCGTAGGCGTAAGGCCTAACCGAATGTTGTTCGTAACCGCTCAGTGCGTCACCCAATTAATAGTTTATTAATTGGGTTGCCGTGGCGTAGCACGTGCTCCGTGACTTGTCGCGACGTGAGTGCAAGTACGGAGTAGACGAAAAATTAAGTTACTGCACTGAGTAAATGCGACTAAATCGTCTAGTATTTAATGCTACGATATTTTCGTGAAGGTGAGGAAGGCAAGGCCTAACAATAACGTGAATTAATCTATGCGTCTATTCGAGAATAATCGCCTACGACAAACTCGGACAGGTTCGTGAGGACGCAGATTCGTCTAAAAGTCCGTAATTTCGTCTCTGTCGGAAGATTCCCGTGAGTCGGGTCGATAAACGTGTTAGTAAAGCTAAACGTTAAACAACGAAACGTAAAAGGCGAGGGAATCGTACCTCTGTATCGTGCTTGACCGTCGTCGCGTCGAGCGTCGTGTCTCGAGTCGTGTACGGCTCGGCGGCTGGTCAACGAATAATCGCCATGAGGAGCCCAGTCCGGGTCCTCTCCCCTCCTGGATTTCCCAAAGTAGGGGTAGTCAGCTGTTCACCCCGTGACGTAAGAAACAGCTGATCGCTGGGTAGCCAGTCGGAGAAAAGAAGCCCCAAGATGGCTACCCTCAATGATCGTCAACAAACGCTATGGGGTTATGTTTGGGTGATGCAAGACGAAGCAAAGTGTTTAGTGGTCTATTGTAATTTATAACTGTCATTGCCATCGTAATTAAAGTGGTTTTATGACGTACAGTGATTTGGTAAATGTTTTACTACCCAGGATACTTCGTAAAGTGGTAATTCAGTGATGTGCACATTGGCCTGGTCCTAGGCCTAACCTCTAGGCCTAAGGAACCTAGACGTATGGGTGAGTTTCCCAGCGTTTGTTTACCAGCATAGTCGTTTACTTTTACCCCCCCTACAAAAAGGCACCTTACAAGTAAAACAATAAGCGAATTAAATAATGCTCTAAAGAAAACTAAGTTAAACATTGTAGATATTGCTGACTTTGGTAGGGAGTTTTTCACCCGACATGGAAACCATCTCAATAGGGCAGGCAAAGAGGAGCTATTAAGCGAATTTTAGGGCCATTAAATGAAGGCCAGAACAAACAATTCAAAGTGAAAAATCACAACAAACTATACTCAGGGCGACACCATGCTAGTAGGAATTTTGGACTCTTAAAATAAATAAATCAATAAAAATGCCTTTATTTACAGCGTTCCTCAGTTATAAACTGGTTCTCAGGACAACTTAAGTCAACAACACTAATCTAACAGCAACAAAAAAGATAAAAAAACAAATCTTCAACAATACAATTTTTTCTTATACAACCCCTTTAAATGGCTTTTAAACTTTAACAAAGAAAAACATTTAAGGATACCGGGGAGGTCATTATAGAGTACTGGACCGAAATAAGAAAAGCTTCTTCGGCCCAGTTCCAGCCTCACCCTGTGAAAGTGAAGCATTCGATCATGCCGCGGAGCGACACGCTGCGAGACCTCATCCCGATACCGCAGCCTCTAGCTCAGGTACTGGGGCTCCCTGAGCGCAAGGACTTTGTGAATCATGCAGTTGGTCATCAATCTACAGAAATCATCCATGCAAAGCATGTTAACAGCATCACGATACACAGACACGCGGTCTTCACGCCTCAGCGAGAATACATACCTCAGTGAAGAGTTCTGTATTTTTTTAATTCTCCGTGCATCATGCATCGTAATGCTGTTCCCATAGGCAGGGTAGCAGTAGTAAAATATTGATAGAACCAAAGACTGCATGAGCTGTAGTTTAACAGCTTCTGGCAATAAACTTCTGAATCGATACAGACCCCTCAGCCTGCCGATGGCACGCTGGATGGTGTTTGAAACATGGTCTGAAAAAGAGAGGTCAGAATCCAGGACGACTCCTAGAGTTTTGACCTTTTTACAAATGGCCAAATTCTCACCGCCAATGGTGACCTCTACTCCACTATCGCTGAGAGCCTGTATGCGATCTTGTGGCGCTAGATGCAGCACATTGCACTTTCCTGTGTTTAGTTTCAGGCCATTTTCAGAGGACCAAGACAAAATATTGTGAAGGTCCGAGTTAATCTGAAAAATTGCCTCCTTCATACAATCAGGATCATAGGACAACTGAAGCTGACAATCGTCAGCGTACAAATGTGACGTGCAACTCTGGACACAAGAAGGAAAGTCATACATATTATATACAACCAGAAACATTGAATATTACTCTATGCTGAATGGCCACCTCTGATTTATCCCAAACGTCGGCTTCACAGCGATATAACATCTCTACGCAGGGGAACCCAGAAGATCTCGGAGTGATTTAAGTGCCCGCGGAAGCTTATCTTCGATTATAAATTAATGTGATCAAACTTAAATAATAAGTTGTATAAAATGTAAGGATTAATAAAAAAACACTGATTTCATATTTATATGTGCAATATTCAATCGTAAAAATGGGTTGCGTTTAAAAAAAAACACCCTGTATTATTTGCTTTACTTAACGATGTTAAAAGCCGCGATATTTTGTAACCCTGATAAGTATCGTAATACAAATTTTTACAATCCAAAATATGCTTTGTTGAATAGTAATTTATAATTGTAATGTTGTGAATTTTTTGTGTATTTGCTATTTTTGTCGTAGCTAAATCATACACCATATTTAGTTACAAAATGATAATAATTTATTTATCAACGGAAAATAAATTACTATACCCGAATTTTTATGGCAAATTTGTTTGATATTACCTATGCTTAGTCAAAATCTTAAGTAAAGCAAAGTAATCCTTAGAATCTATGCGATCTCTAGGACAATGTGAACATCAGGAACCAAAAATTAAATTTTTTTAAATGTTACTTAAGGGTAATAGAACTGTTCGGAATTTAATGACAAATCCAAATATAACAATCGTTTTTTTAAAGTGAAATTAATAAACAAGATAATTAGATAAAACCGACATGATGTTTACTTAGACCTGCCCCCTAGCAGGTCTAACTTTTGAGCCTAAAATCGCCAGTTATGATAACAAAAAAAATGTATTAGGCCCCAACTTGGACTCCCAAACCCAACTAGATTATCTCTTAGACGTGAGCCCAGGTCTACTTGACTCCCAAACCCAAAAAAGCTAGGCGCGAGATTATCCCTGCGCCAGTTAGGCTCGAGACCATTTAATACCGAGCTCCCAAACCGATTTTTTGGACGCCAGCCTAAATACTGGATATAACCGGTTCTTAGGCTCGGACTAGCGATAATACCGAGCTCCCAAACTGCCCCTACATCCACCAATGACAATTTCTGTTTATCTGTAACCATTCTTAAATTCATCAAAGTTGTATACAACGAATTCTACCAAATATGTCTTTAATAATCGTTTAAATTTTGTAAAATTGGTTTCTTTTTTTATGAATTCAGGTATATAGTTGCTAAAACAAGTCAACCTTGCCTTGATGTGACCTCGTTTGGTCGACAACTCTTTAAAAGTATCTTTGTCTGTCATGTTTGTTCAAATAAGCTGTACGTTAAATAAACAAATGGGAGTATTTGAACGCATAAAATGATAAGGTTAATTAGTTTAGATATGTTCAGAGTGGATAAGAAAGGTTAGAGAATTGTGAGTTAATAATTAAAGGGTTGAGTATAGGCAAGTTATAAATGAACTGGGAAGCAGTTATGAATGAACTGGGAGAGGCACTTACACGTGGTGTTGATCCCAAACCTCATAAACTCTGGAGGGTGAATGACCGGGGTTGACAATGGCAGGACCTTGGTCGCAGTGACCGTCCGTCCGTTAGGGGCTGCTAGCTCGCTGGCGGCTGGGGTGGACTTGTGGATAAAGGCTGCTGCTCCGAAGCCAAAGACAATGGATGGCAGCTTTCTCCTCTTCGCGCAGTTTTGGCGACTGCAGACAACGAATGGCGAACTGCATTTCGCACCAAAACACTCGACTGTTGGAAGCGAACTGATAGTGCACTGAATGATGCACTGTAACGTGTGTTGTTGATGAGAATCCGTCGCACTGATGAATCGCGGCGGAATCACTTTGCAAGTCACTGAGTTTATGATAAATTGAGAGCACGTGGTCACTAGTTCTAATAATCAGGCCCGTCGAAGGACTCTTGTTGGCGCACTGTTGGCTGGTTAGTTATTAATGATAGTAATTTGATTAATTTAAAGTTAATATTGGAAATTATAAATACAAAAAAACTGAGTTCACTGGTAATTCTGAATTTAATGTACATTAAAAAACACAAATATGAATTTAACAGTTCGGAATGCAAAAATGAATTGAAATAATTGGAATGCTAAAATGTGTATTAAGTGGACTGTATAAACGAGTGAATAATTGAATACAAAAAAATACTAACGGAGGACACTGTGCTTCCCTGCCGCGTGAGTTCTGTTACAACACTGCCTTTCTTCCCTTAAAAATCAACCCGCGCCCTGACGGGGTGAGGGCAAGGCCGGTCAGCCAAGTCTGGAACTTGGAGCCTGGGCTCCGAAGGAGCCCGGGGTGAGCGGTTTTTTTTTAATTGAGGAAATATTGGTATCGACTTCTTGGAAACAAAATTAGGCCTATATGTTAAAAAATAAAATGTCTAGCTTTATCATGCAAATTACTTTGATAATACAGTATTTAGTCAAGGCAAAAAAGATTGTTTTGTCTTCTGAACTTTTGTATTTGTGACCGAAGTAAGTTAAGAAAGTTCACATGGATAAAATCTTCAGGTAGGTTACTTGAAATAATTAATTAGGCTTGATCAAATAGATAGATTGAAAGTATGATAGTCTTTGTTGGAATCAAAATGGTGGTTACCAATCTGCTCACAAATTTTCTTCACCTGGTACTTATTAAATCTTGATGTTAGCAAAGGGTTTGACTCTAAATGGTACCCAGGCAAATTTCCCTAGTTAAAACAGAACTAGACTATGCAAATTCTAGTTCAACTGGGCCTAATTTTGAAATGGAGAATTGTATCCCCAGAATTTATAAATTCATTTTAACACTTCTATTGATGATGCCAGAGGCTCAATGATGCTCAGGTATGTGTCCAAGTACACGATAGTATTGTTGTCCAGATGGTCTTGTAGGATAAAGAAATATACTTCACTGGTCACTGGAATTTTGTATCAATTATGAGACTTAATTTTGAATTTAATATTATATGAAATTATTTTTAATTACAACTCTCTTACATTATATTATTACCAAAGGGGTTTGTTATTTTTGGGTAGGGCTAGTATTAATAAATCATTTTTCATCTTTTAAGAATATAAATTTTCTAACAGTTAATTTTAAATAAGAATTATGATTTTTAATATTCTTAACTTATAATGAATGGATGATTTTCTGAGGGGTGATGAATAAAATGACAAATTAAATAGTAACAGGTATGGAACCTTGAAACTCATTAATTAATTAACTATCATGTGTATTTATCTTATTTGGTTACATATTAAATACATTATGGAACTTGCGATAAATGATGTAAGGAAACAAGATAATAATATTATTTACAATAACAAATATGAATGAGGCGAATGAAACATTACAAGATATAAACTCCATACCCCCAGGCCCCCCCCCCCCCCCCCCCCGAGGGCCCTTGCAGTGTGCAGACTTGGGGCCCGGCTTTGCTCTCAGCGGCCCTGAGCGAGGGTGGGGGAATTTAGAAAGTTTTAGCTGTTACAAATGTTTGTGCGGGAGTCGAAACAATTACAAAGCCACACTTTATCACAACGACCATAGCGCCAATGAAAAATACAAACTATGAATACAAATTTGAAGTTGTAAAGTGCAAGGTCAGAGCTAAATATAGATTTAAGTTTTAAATTTCCGAATTTTGAGATATGGTATTTCTAGATAACTGTCGAAATCCATTCTTCAATGAGTTAATGAAATATTGTTAAGGTTATAATAATAACAATTATTTTATTCACCTTAACAAATTTGGATTTGCATTGGAAATTACAATATTTCTTAATTTTAATTATAAAAAAAACTTATTCCATCTAATTTTTATAATACATGGTGTTTAATTTTAATTTTTCTTTTTAAAATTCACCGTCCATATATTCTTTTACACTGTAAAAGGCTTTTTCTCTTAAGAGTTTTTTCACTGATTTTTAAAATTTCATTTTATTTTCTTCTTTCTTGGTGTTCACTGGCAACTTATTGAATAATCTGAAATAAGAGCAAGGAAGATGATGTTCATACAACATTGTGTTATGTTGTGGAACATCGGAATTTAAACTATATCTTAAACTTTTTAATTTTTTCTTTACTTTCTTGTTGATTTTCAAGTTTTTTTTCATGAATGTTGTTTCATGTTTCAATTATGTATATACTTGGAAATGTTAAAGTATTATCATGAAATATATTTTTACACGTATGATCATGTGGAATTTTGAATATAGTTCTAATTGATCTTTTCTGTAAAGTTAATATTGATTTTGTTTTGTAATTACCCAAAATTGGAACTGCATAGGTCATAAGAGGGTATATTAGTCCATAATAGGTGGTCAGTAAAATATTAATATTACACGTTTTGGAGAGACTTTTATTGTAAAAATAACCCTCGATATTTTATTACAAACTTCATCAGTGTGAGTTTCAAATCTCAAAGTTTTCTCCAAAGTAACACCAAAACATTTTTTTCAATCGATTCTGTTAATTTATTTTTTAACTCAATATTAAAATTTAATTTATTTTGATTTGGAGTGTTATTAAATTTTACATAATGTGATTTATTTGCGTTTATTTTAAAGCCATTTTCTTCCATCCATTGTTCAATACAATTTATTTCTATAAAGGTTTTCATTTCTAGAGATTTATAATTGAGACTATTCAAAAATATTGAAGTATTGTCTGCAAATAATATGATTTTTAATTTTTTTATCTGCTTACTATATCAATGATATAAATACTAAAAAGTATTGGGCCAAGAACAGAGGCTTGTGGTAACCCTGATGTTATGAAAAATTCGTGGACGGCTGCGAAAAACGATAGCGTGTACCTGTCGGTCGCGGATAAACGGCAGATGTAGTTTTTTCTAAAGGATCGTACGTATTTGCCGATCACCGATTATCGGTAAATATAGCCTTGCAAAAGACGTGGCCGGCCATGAAAAACGATCGCGTGTATTTGCCGATCGTATTCGTAAATAAACTAAATGTAACTTTGCGAAACTAGCGATTGGCCATAAAAAACTGTCTTGCGTACTTGCCATATTACAACAATTTTTGCCTTCCATTCCATTCATATTTACTGGATAATGAACAGATATGAACAGTTAATGCTGCTTATTTTAGAAACTAACGAGCGGCCACAAAAAGAATCTATCGATTGCGGATAAACGACAGATGTAGCTTATTGAACTCGCGATAGGCTGTAAAATTCGATCGCACATACGTAAATCGCACGTAAATTCTATCGCCAGGAGTAACTTATGGGCGCGGCCCGAACTGATTTTGTTCCGAAATATTGTTTTCCCCAATCCGATGTCTCAGACCAGGTCTTGACCCGACCCGACCCAAAAAATTCGGGGACCCGCAGACCCAGTGGCGGCTCGTGAGTTTATGTACTGGGGTTCACAGTTGAAAAATATACACATGATATCAATGTATTATACTGGAGTTATTGTCTTAAAATAATCGGTATTTGAGTACGTTACATGCTTAAAAGACCGCAGCGCCTGCATTTCTTGAGATACGTGTTACACGAGTGTAATGCTTATAGTATTAAATTTAATAAGGCATCACCCTCCCTTTGACGATTATGAATTATTGTATTTTGCTACTATTACACATTAATATGATACTAACCCAAAATTAAACATTAGATAATTCTTCACTATTTTTATTGACTGTAATTTTTATTTATAATCTTGCAAATAAAAATAACCATAATTTTATTTTAAAAGAGAAGTATTCAGAGTAAACATATAAATAAGGCTTACACAGTTAATGTTGAAAATTAATAAATGACTGAAACCAATTTCATTAATAATCTGTAATCCTGATATATACTGAGATAATTAATATTATAACCATAAATCGGAAAACTGAATGTTATTTAAATAACTAACAGTGAACTGAGGCCTACAATTACTATCCTCCATCATTGATTAATGTTCTTCTTGATTAATCCTTGAAAATAAAAATCATTAACCTACGATGAATTACGACTATGTCTTGATTACGGAAAGAAAACGCGGCCGCGACCACGCAGAACTGACTCCTTCTATTTCATACTGTTGAACTAAAATATTTCATTACAAGTTTTAGTAAATTTTATTCGTTTAAAAAGTACAATACAAGTTTTGCAGCAAGTTTTAAATGATTTTACACGCTGTTAGTAAATTTTATTCGTGTAAATAGTAACGTAAGTCTTTAAACAATTTGTAATTAATTCCTGTCCCAAAAAATTTAATTTTACATAGCCAGTTATGTTTTGACACGAATAACAATATATTTGCAATAAATTAAATATGCCATTACCATTAGTCAGAAGCCTAATAAATATTTTTGCAGAGGGTCAGCTATCGCGCGGCCCGCTACGCCAATTGTTTTCTTTTAATAATCAGAGTATATCATAAAAAAATACTTAACTAAATCACTGAAATAAACATATTTATCACTAAAAACAAGATTAAAACACACAATATTATATTAATAAACTTTAACATCATCCGAACCAAAAAACAACAAGTGACAAGCCTCGTTAAAACACACATGGGCACAATAGGAAGCAGCTCCGAGGGAAGCTCCATAAGGCACCATGCAATCATGGTTCCTCCCCCGCCGCTGCCACAAATGGACTCGCCCTACTCCTATAGTAGCCTCGTAGCTGTGCTCCAAACTCAGTCTCACTGCCTCAGTGCTCTCAGCCTCACTGGCTCTAGTGACAACGTTGGGTGCGACGCACGCTCTTCGCTGTTGCGTATTGCTGTTATTTTTAATTTTTTGGGATATTCTGCGTTTATATAGAAGTATTTTAATAAATAACATTATTTGTGGTTTTCATAGGGGGTTCACGTGCTCATGTGCTCCTATGCACGAACCGCCACAGCGCAGACCCCTAGTTTTTTTATGGCGTAAATATTCATAAAATTTCTCCCTATACTATGTACAGGGGGGAGAAAGTAAAAGTTTTTATTATAAGTAAATGACCATTAGGTCGAAATTAAATGGAGGACATCTAGCAAGGTGTAGTGTGTTCGAAACTGTTACAGTGGTAAGTCACAAGATTGTCCACCTAATTTATCTGTATAATAATGCATAACATATGTTTTCATAGCACTGAGATTCAAACCCACGACCCCTGGTTTTTTTGAATATCCTATACTTTTTGTCAATTAAAAATATGTTTACCTCGTTCCTTGGGTAGGAGTTGATGAAGAAAAGTTTTGTTTCATCCTTGTATGTCAAGCGGATCATCCACAATCTATTGTGGGCGGCCTAAAAGATTCTCCCCTTGTATATTTTGTTGTTGCAGCCTTATTATGATTACGTAATATTTTGTTTCACCATGAGTTTAAAAATTAATTAATATTTAGTTTTTGGAAAAAATTGTAACTAAACAAGGCCTTCTTTACTGTTGCAGATATCACATAGCAACTGGAAGCGAGGATAACACATGTAGAGTCTGGGATTTACGGAAGAGGGCATGCATCTATACGATTCCAGCTCATATGAACTTGCTGAGCCATGTGAAGTATCAGAGGTCCGGTGGTCATTTTTTAATTACTTCATCATACGACAATACTGCAAAGGTGGGTATAATTATTTGGATTGTGCAATATTTTTGTAACCATTGTATGATATATAACTATATTTACAAAATATGTTTCCACTTGTAATAGTATATTACTTTACTAGCCCGGTAAGTACCATATTACCGTACAAACATGATAGTTCCTGCGCAAGCCGCTAGGCGAGTGCGGGATTTTCATGCGAGTACGATAAATCTTACCGGGCATGTGACATACGATACTTCACATAATACTACTCAGAAAAACATATTTTTTAATCATAACATATTCCATGCATAATAGTACGTTTCCCAATTCTTCAAATCTAGCCTATTGTAAACAAAACAAATATTTGCTACTGTCACCAGTGCTGCCACTACATCTCTCTGAAGTAACCAATAAACATGCATTAAAAGTTGGTTACCACTATCAGCTGATTGTTTTGATTGTTGCCTTCCATTCCATTATATCCATTTCCTAGTGCACGGTTAATTTACTGTGCACTGTAAGGTAAATTGACCATGCAGTGATCGGCAAAGAGTAACTTTCCAGCCTAGAGGTGAGGCACAGAAAACAGATGTTTCTGTGTAGTATGATGTAATAGTATATTACGCAACTAGTGCGGGAAGTAGGTGTTAACGTGCGAGCATGATAGTTCATGCGCGATGCTTGTGGAGCGCGGGAATTTTATGCGAGCAACGTAAACACCTTCCCGGATGAGTTGCGTACGATAGTTTTCGCAACACTACTAGCAACAAAGATACAGGGTAAGTAAAAAACAACACTTCTATGAAAGTTAAAATATTTAAAAAATATTAATTAAACTGTAGAGAGAAAATAGAACAAAACTATATTTATCTGTGCGGGGGAGATAACAAAAAGCGTTATCTCTGCTGTTCAGTGACCGAGTAGGCCTTTCTAGGAATACGTCTTATCGTCACACAGACGGCAACAATTGATTAAATAACACTGCTCTTTATTAATTTATCGCTATTAACTGTATGTAGTCGCAACCTGGGAAACCAGTTTAGTTACAACTAAGATATGGTCGTCATAGTTAAAATGTGTATGTTGTGTTTATGTATAATGTATGTAAATTGTGTGATATAATATTTTTTTCTTGAGTTGGCAACATTGAGCATTTACCGCACTCGTGCGGTAAATGCTCAATTCAAACTCTTTATCGCACTCCAGCTGATTTGTTACCTCACTACAGCTGATATTTGCCATACTCTTTTGTAAACGGCGACTTCCCACACTGAAACGGAAGCGGAAATCGGCTACTTACTAGTGTAGTGTTGCGAAAAAGAGTTTATTGAATCAAAGTAAATAAATATTTTATTGACCAAGTGACATCAATAAAATAATGATTATGTAACTTTGATGCAGGTTTTTTGTTGTGAGAACTTAATAATTATTTTTCAATTATTGATTTTGTATATCTATCAGAATATGCGGTCATAATTGTAAAAAACTAGGGGTGTATGAGTATTCGACCGGTCGAGCTTTTTAGGTCGAGCTTTTCAGTATTCGGCTCGACTTTTTTCGAAAAAGCTCGACACTCGAGCCGAGCTTTTGATAAGAGAGTTTATATCGGAAAGATAATTTTTGCGATCTATTTTTGGACATGTTAAGCCGGAAGAGCGTTTCCCTCCCACGAAAAAACAAACAAAAAATATTCCCTAGTGATAAGGAAAGGACATTGACATTGGAGAAAATTCAATTTTCAATCAGATTTATAATTTGGAAAAGAAAAGACAAAAATAAATATATAGAAATATACATTAAGAAAGATATATGAATATTCCCCAAGACCTGCATCTATTTATCAAAACACATGATTTTTAAATATTTATTTAGGTTATTATAAGATTGAATTTTAAAGTGACGTTATTATGACATGACTATGATCTAATGATTCAAAACTAGTCGTCAAATAAATGTTTTTTAAACTTAAAAAAGGGTACTCTGTTAATAAATTATGTATAATCTATATATATATATATATATATATAAATGTCTGTCAGCACGATAGCGGCCGTAAAAATGGTCCGATCTTAATGAAATTTGGTACAGACATGTAAAGTGGTAATCCCTCACACGAGTTCGTAAACCAGCCCGATGGGACCACCGGAAGGAGGGGTAAAGGGGGATAAACCCCTCCAAAAATGGGTTTTTAGAGTTTTTTACATAGGAAAATAAAATTTATCGAATTTTTGTTGGCACCAATGAATTCAGCTCAAAAAAACAAACAATTTAGTATTTTGAATCACTGCTCTATGTCCATTGGTTACCGAGATACTGAAAGTGGTAAACAGAGTATGTTGTCCCAATGTTAACCTTATAGTCCGGTAGCTTAGGGCTGTATTTTAAGAACACCGTTACCAGGTGGATAAAAGCACCAAATTTGGCATGAAGGTACCTTAGGGTATACTAATCAATTTTAGCTTAGGAGCCCTCACGAATTTTTAAGCATTTCCATACACGGCACCATAATCCAAAATGGCCGACAAATACAGAAATATATATTGAAAAAATTTTATTTATGTGCATCCAAGCTAATATCTCCCAATATATCGATTTGGAACCACCGCTTTACTTGCTGAGTAGTAAATACTTCAATCTGATTGGGTATTAATTTTTAGCCGCCATCTTGGATCCGCCATATTGGATATCATGTCAATTTTTTTGAACGTAAAGATGGCGTTGTGACATATCATTGCAGACTAGATTTTCACGCTGATTACAATGCTGAAATCCGTTTTTGAAAATACGCATTCGTTAAAAAGATATACTCAAATAAAAATTTATCCCTATACATTCTTATGGGCGTTTTCTCTTTTCTGACATGTTTTAGCATTTTTATTATTTTCCTTATATCTTTCATTATAATTAACATATGCAGATAGTTTTAGTCTTGTAAATATTTAGTGAAATGGCAGCTTTCATTTGAGATATTAATTATCAACATCGGACAAGTAACAGATGAGCTATGAGCCTCAATGAAACTTAAAAGTCAATTTTTCGGAAATTTGTTTTTAATTAAGTGTTTGTATCTCGGGTTCCAAATTAGGTATTTAAATCATTTTGGTCTTAAAATACGCAGTGATACTTTGGCTTTTGTTTGATATATTGATACGTAAATTTAGTTAAGTTTTTAATGGATTTTAAGGCTCATTACGACATAAAGATTAGTTCTTTTTAAATTTTACGCTTAATAGTGGTTTATATCTCACCACGAACTTGTCCAAATTAAATGATCATAGTCTCAAAATAAAGCTAATATTTTATTGAGTCTTTTAAACACATTCAGAACTTTATACCTGTCCTAGAAATGGAGATAACAGTCTTTATATGAACAAAAATGTCTGAAAAATTCAATTGTATGCGTGTTTTTGGACTACAACTCACCTGAAACGCAATCTATTAAAATAATTTATGACTCAGATGAAAGCCAATAATCTACAGAGTCAATTAAGACCTTTAAGATTTTTGAGTCGTCTTTGGAACTAGAGAAATCCTTCAAGAACTGTAAAATTATGTGAGTAAAACGAATTTATGTTGAGTGAAAGCTCATGAGTCACTTAAACTTTAATCTGATTTAATTGAGAGTTAGCTCACTTGAAAGCTGATGGTTTACTGATTGATTTAAGACCAAAAAGAACTTAATACCTTATTTAAAACCGGAGATATAGATAATTGATTAAAAAAGAAATACCGAACATTTATTTTTAAGTTCATATTATGCCTTATAGCTCATCTGCCACTCGTCCCAAGTTGATGATTAATATTTCAAATGAGAGCCGCTATTCCACTGAGTATTCTAAGACTAAAACTAAGTACATATCTTAATTATAATGAGAGATAGAAGAAAAATAATTTTTAAAAATGCTAAAAATATGAAACGCCTATAAGAAATGTATAGGAATAAATTTTTATTTGAGTGTATCTTTTTAACGAATGCATATTTTCAAAAACGGATTTCAGCATTGTAATCAGCGTGAAAATCTAGTTCATAATGATGTGTCACAACACCACCTTTACTTTAAAAAAAATGAGTTGATATCCAAAATGGCGGATCCAAGATGGCGGCCGAAAATTATTATCCTGTCAAAATAAAGGATTAACCACTAAACAACGATAGGCGTTGTTTCCAAGTCAATATCTAAAAAAATACATGTAAAAAATGCACTTAAGTAACTTTTTTTCAAAAATGATCCCATGTTAATTGTTATTTTACATCCCACATTCGGATTTTGGTGCCGGATGTGGAAATTTTTTAAAATTCATAAGGGCTCCTAAGCTAAAATTTATTAGTACACCATAAGGTACCTTCACACCAAATTTGATGCTTTTATCCGCCAGGTAACGGTAATTTCGCTAAGCCACCTCACTATTATGGGAAATAAGTAAAATTCTACATCTCGGTTATTTCTCAACATGTCTTGATAAAACTTGGTAAATAGGTTCTTCTAGTTCAGATCTACTGAATATTGAATTAAAACCACCCAGTTTTAATATACCTGTAGCAGTAAACCTGCTTACTCATTCCCCATGTTTTTCTTATGGAGCTTACCAAAACATGTCAAATCTCGCTATGTTGGATTGAAATATGTTGTTTTGCATTTGAAATTCGCTGAGTATGCAGGTCTGCTGCAACGAGGGTATTTTTAATATACAGCCTACTTTAATACTACTCGAGGTCGAGTCGAGTGGTCCTCCTGCCGTTTACGCGGGGGCTGAAGTTACGTGCGATTTACGATTGTGCGATTAAATTTTACAGCCGATCGCGAGTTACGCAAAGCTACATCAGCCGTTTACCTGCAATCGGCAGATTGTTTATCACGGCCGCTTGCTAGTTTCACAATAAGCAGAATTTTCTGTTCATTTGTGGTCGGCAAATACGCGCGACTGTTTTTTCGGCCGATCGCTAGTTTCGCAAAGTTGCATTTCGTTTATTAACGATCGGCAAATACACGCGATCGTTTTTCACGGCCGACCGCTTCTTTAGCGACGCTTCATTTTCCGATTTTCGGCGATCGGCAAATACGCGCGCTCGTATTTCGTGGCCGACAGCTACTTTAGCAACGCTACATTTGCCGATTTTCGGCGATTGGCAAATACGCGCGATCGTATTTCGTGGCAGATCGCGAGTTTTGAAAAACTACATCTGCCGTTTATCCACGACCGACAGATATGCGCTCTCGTTTTTCGCAGCCGTCCACGATTTTTTTATAACAATAACCTCGACAATATTTCATTAACTCATAGAAGAATGGACTTTGACAGTTATCTAGAAATACCAGATTCTGAGAGATGTCTCAGAATTCGGAAATTGAAAACTTACAGCTATATTTAGCTCTGACCTTACACTTAACAACTTTAAATTTGTAATCATATTTTATCTTTTGAATGATACACAACCTTCATTTCTGTCTCATTTGATTTGTAAAAATGAGAAGAAAATTGTGGACTTCATTGGTAAAGTGGACTTCATAAACCAATTAGTTAGTTTTGTAATTTTTGTATTGGGGGATGTCTTATTCTGATCTGGTCGCAGCTGTGTCACTCATGCTCAAGTGATTGGATGTCAAAAAACATTAGATCAGCAGTCAGGCAAGGGGGTGGGGTAGGGTTTAGAGAAGTAAACAAATAACTGGGCATAGCTCTCCTCCCTGATGTTTTTAATTCTTTCTTCCACAATTTCTTGGCTAAGGTTTTAATTAGGGCCAACAATTATTTTTAGGGAAAATATAAACTTGTTTTTGATTGTTAAAATAATAGTGTAAAGTTCTGCTGAGTAAGCGTTATGTAAATCAAAGAGAAACTCTAAAAAAAGTTTAACTGAACAATCTATTATACTAATTTGCTAAGGAATTTCTTGTGTACAGCAAAACTCCTTTATTTGTGAACCGATTTTGATGGTTGAGGTGTCAAATTAAAGGGAATTTCCTGCAGAAGACATGGAATAATTTTCATCACCCTCAGTTCAATGTGCTTTGCCCCACTGGACATTAAAGTTCCCATATATTTTAAATGGAAGATGAATTTTACCCAACACATGGTCGATCCAAATTATGTTTTTGTAAATAATCAGCTGTCTTTAGAAAAGTCTTCTTCCTTCTGTCACTTAGTTATTTATTTACTTTTATGTTTATTGTTTTTTACTGTATAACCTATGAAATAAAAATTCAATCGATATAGAAATCAAACCAGTTAAGGAAAATTATTCACTAATGTAAGAGGTTCAGTTGAAGAAATGTTGCAGCTTCCAAGTTTTTTTTCCAAAAAGGGTTTTATACTGGAGTATAAAACCCTTTTTACATACTTTTTTGTGTTTTGTTTTTTATAATCTTTACATACTTTTTGTTGGAAAAAGTATGTAAAGATTTGTACGAAGAAGAAAAGGGCCTTATTAAAAAAGAAGTAAATATTATTCATGAAGAATTTGTAGACAAATAATAAAATCAATTAACAAAGTATGAGTAGACCCTAAGTCAAAATCCAAACGAGTGGTTGCCAATAAATATGGGCATCATGAGGGGGGGGGGACAGATTCCCTTACACAAACAACAGAGGCCCAATCGAACTGTAGTATCATATTAGCTGTCAAAAATTGGGTGACAAAATAATAAAAGTTTCGAAGTGTGCCTATAGAGTTTTAATGGGGATTGTGAACCACCCATCCACAAAAAGGGAAGGGATTAAAGTCCCAAATACAAATGGTGTAGAAGAAATATGGACTATCCAGGGAGTGGCGGGATTGCCTGAAGACGGCCTCTAATATTAATAATAACTGTAGAGGCCCTCAAACAAACTGCTTTAGATATTGGAACGAATATGTATCTCTTGCTCATCTGTTGTTGCTTGGAGGGCACGGTGAACTTCTCATTACAGTAATTAGAAGCACAATGAAATTCATACTATTATCATTGTGGAAGAATTCTAGAAAGAAAAATGGGAATTAGATGGACACTATACGCACCTCAGTCAGAGGGACACCAAGGCGAATTAATATTATAGCCATAATCAGAATGAATGGTGGAAGATTTATACAGTCAATCTCAGAGTATGGTAAGAAAAACTTAAACAAATCAAAGAAGTTGGCAAAGATAAAAATCTATTAACACCGAAACAATTACATACCTCGAGGGAAAGTTCATACCAATCATTAGACTTCATTTTGGTTCATAAGGAACCCTAAACAAGAACTATATGCAATTAAAAAAACCTAAAGAAATTCCCGAGAGATAGTGGCCAACATTTTAGTGACAAACATCCTCAACGAAACTGTGCAAATTCTGAAAAAAATTATCCGTCTAAATATGATTCATTTTGGCAGATTGTTCTTATTTCACACTCATACTCATTGAAATAGTTAATTTTATTAACTGGAAACGACTAGTAATAGTCAATAGAATGAACTGAGGCTTAACTCACTTGGCTATAGAAGGGTACTGGAATCAAACTAGGGAATGCTACTATAACATGATATATTGATCAAAATAAAAATAGAACAGTTTACAAACAAGATTACAAAGTTTCAAATTTTGCAAGTAATAAAATAATAAAGTTTAGAAAACCAGCAATGCATTATTGATTTTAAATTCATTTTTGTTTAAATTCAACCCTAGCAATCATTGTCAAGTTTGCTGGATTGGTATTCATAAGAAATTTAAAATAAATAAAGACCTCTCAAAATAAGGGTATTAAAAGCATAAGGCATGATCTTAAGAAAATTGGAACAAATTAAAGAGATTTGGAAAACTACATTAATTTAGAAAAGGAATTAAAATTTGAATCTTAATCTTCGAATGCCAGGCTTGCTCTACATTACAATACAAAGATATTGAAACAATCTTACTTTAAACTATAATGTCCGGTTGGCTGCACTTCACCCAAGGCGACTTCTAGACTTGGCGAAGCTTCCTCTCTGAACCCTCGGCTCGGACTTCCCCCTTCCTCTCGAATCCTCTCTCCAAAATCGTCTCCCTCTCCTCCCACTCTCATTTCCATCCACCAATCATCAATCATTTTCGTCATCACCCGACACTTCATTGTTTACCTTCCGCAACCTTGATCGCTGATCTAGATCCAGAACTCTTGCCAGTTCTCTATGTGGGTCGGCCTCGTTTCCTAGATAAACAATTAAACTGCAAATTCAAGCTGAACTCTGATCTACATTTAGGTGTTTGTCAATCTTTCTGGTTTGATTTTGAAATCTCAAACCAGGGCACAACAACCTCACCACACACACACACACACACACACACACGCGCGCACCCACACAGACGCTCGCACGCACACACAACCTCACACACACACACGTCAATTAGGTTTAACCTGTACATCCCTTTTTAAATATCCAAGTAAAGCATTTTGTTTTATTCTCTTCGGTGAATTACCTGAATTATAAACACCAATGTATTTCTTAGATGTGTTAGAATCTGTAGCAATGTACGCAAGTAACTTTCGTTGATCTTGAAGGTTGATACTCTGCTCAAATTCAAGATTGGTAACGTGGTTTGGTACTTCCATTAGTTTTAAGTGTTGTCTCGGTTTAATGTGGTATTCTTCATCTAACCTTACCTCTGTGGTACCTCCAGGTGTCGGTAGGTCTACCATTGATGAGAGCGTACTGCTGTCAAACAAATCAATTATCCAAGATTCATCCATTGGTATTGAAATGTTTCAAAGTTTCCTTGTTTAATATCCGAGTCTCCTTATCCTTGAATGAAATTTCCATTGAGTTTTCTAGCAAAAATCTATTGCCAATAATTATATCCAGTGCAAGCGCTTTTACTACCAGAAATTGAATTGTGTAACGCCTATGACAGATTATTATTTTCAGATTAAGCCTTCCCAATATTGGTATTAAAACATTGTCTGCAATCGTTGGTAAATTGTTAGTTTCAAGTGGAAGCCCATTAATTAAATGTGAGGCTATAAATGAGTAATTAGCTCCAGTAGATACTACATCTATATGACATTTTATAGACATAGATATATGACATTTTATATTGTCATTCAAGCCATGTATTTCAGGGTTGCCAGCAGCCGGGAATTCCGGGAAAACCGGGAATTATGCGTGAATTTTACACACCGGGAAAAACCTATGAATTATGCGTGAATTTTTGAAAAGATCCTTGAATTCTATAAAAATTGTATAAAATCTAAAACAGCGATCGTTTTGGCGTGTTGGTCTGTAATATGGTTATTTCTCGATCAGGAGATCTGCTAGTTTCGGGAATGTGTTAGTTAGACAAAGCATAAGTTGCTGTCCGAACACAACACGTCTCTCTTGACATGAAGACAAAGTGATTCCAAAGTAGAAATAGTTATCCAAAAGAACTGGAACTGTTATATTGTTCCGTTCTGGTTCCGAAACGTTCCGGGAACTGTTCTGACTGTCTGATAATACGTTCCATATCGAGATCTTGTTCCGATGTAGTTTTCGTACCTCTCGCTACGAATTACGGCGCGAAAGAACAGGTTCTACATTATCCATGGAACAGAATTATCGGGCTTTTGTCCTAAAAAGAGTCACCACTATCGGCGGCGCCGATGTCAGAGCGTTCTTTTCACCTAGAAATATCAAAACTACAGCCGGAACGGGAACTGTTAAAAGAACACGTTCCACGGCCGGTAGGGAATGGTCAGAACGGTTCTCGTTTCGGAACTGCAAAGCAGACTCCAGTGACATATTCTTCGAAGACGAGCGTCTGGGGACAGGACGGTTTTGGCAACCAAAGTCACTGGCATAGCGGAGCGGAGTGAAATGTTACAACGTCATGGACGAAATAGAACAAAGCGTTTTTGTTTTTTGTCACAAGGTCGTTTCCCATTGGCTGAATCGATTGGTTTGTTATTGTTATTTTGTTCTTAAAGTTTGCTAATTGTCCGCCAGATATTGACATAGAGTCTAATGAGTTTTCGGAGATTTCGGAATTCCTCGTGTGCTTCCGTTTACCTTCGTTAGCCTGTCATTGGTGATTGATAAGTATTCAAACTACCCTCCCTCTCGCGCTTCGTAGTTGTATTAATTCTAGTGTAGCAGTAGCCCAAGACAGCAGACGACAGACAATTCAAATTTACTAATTTTACAATTTCAAAACGATTACATCTAGCCTGGTGAAGTCATAACCTCAAGAAATTCAATCCGTTCATGCCAGTGGCTATTGGGCTGTATTAGTTCTGTTCAGCATCAACGAGTTGCTGGGAACAGGTTGATTTTTCTATACAAGTTCTATATAAGTCGTTGCTGGGAACAGGTTGATTTTAGACTTATATAGACTTATATAGAACTTATATAGACTGCTCATGAGGTAGGAAAAAGTGAAGCCTTACTAGAGGATTGTCACCGACCTTCAAACACAAATGTCAAAGACTTGAAAACATGAACATGATTCTAACTTCGTTTGTCGTTGTTTTTGAATCATCAAAATGTTATATAATAAAAACAAAAATTAGTTTTCAGTCGTAATACTATTGTTTTATAATTTAATTATATACTTATCTTACATCGTAGACGACATCGATAAATAATATTTCAACTAGTAATATTGAAAAACATAACTAAATAGCCCATACGCCGTGATAATTCAGTACCGGATCGTAGCACGCTGCTTTTAGAATACCATAGTATTTTAAGTCATTTTAGACGCAATTCCTTGTTACGCATTTCTAAACCTGTAACATAATTCATAAACATTTATGTACCGTATCAGTCTAAATTATAGCATGCTATAATAATATTTTGATAATATGTAGATATTTTGCGCTTAGTTTAAAAATGTTTGTGAACGTTATAAGCAAACATAATAAATAAGATCAACATTAAATTACAAGACCAAATCAAACAAACTCTAACTTACTAGTAAAATAGTCATGTTGTGATCTACGTTATAGTAACTCATTCTGCAACCAACAATACTATAAGCTCGATCATATATCCAAATAATCTGTTTATTGTTGACATAATTCACGTTTAAACCAAGGAGGTTAGACCACCCTACTGAAGTTATCGTTCAATAGTATTGCTGCGGCCCTTTAATTTTGTTAGGTTAGTAATATACGAGGTACAGTCAAAAAGTTCCCGGAATGAATTTTTGTAGACATTTAGCGCGATCCCCAGAAGGAAATTCGACTTGCATTAGTTGGTACGACTCCTGGGGAGGGCATATCGGTAGTGGGGGTTTAGCTAACTTTCCGTAGTGCAGCACTGGAAAGCCCTTTTCGTGTTCCTGCAAGTCTACATTGTCGAATTTTGAAAAATGGTATTTTATGACCAGCGCGCGAACATTAAGTTCTGTATTTAACCTAAAAATCACATAGTGAGACTCTTGAGTTGTTAATTCAAGCTAATGTAGAAGAGGCGATGAAGAAAAGTCAAGTTTATGAGTGTCACAAACGGTTCCGTGAAGGCCGTGAAAGCATTGAGGATGACCCTCGTAGTGGACGACCTTCAAACATCAATTAATGACGGAAATATTGAGCGAGTACGACAAGTTGTGCGTGAAACTCGGAAATTAACGATCGATGAAATTGCATTTCAGGTAAATTTATCACATGGAAGTGTTCACACCATCCTTCATGATCATTTGAACATGCATCGAATTTGTTCGCTTACCAAACAAATTCGACATTTTGGACTTGCAGGTACACAAAAAGCGCTTTCCAATGCTGCACTACGGCAAGTCAGCTATACCCACATTACCGATATGCCCTCCCCAGGAGTCGTACCAACTACTGCAAGGCGAATTTCCCGCTGGCGATCGCACTAAAAGTCTACAAAAATTCATTCCGGGAACTTTTTGACTGTACCTCGTATTTAAGAGGAATCAATTTCGTACTCTACATTAATAAACTAAAAACGAACGATTCAGCGATGAGAATTGAACCATTTAATTGATCTAATATAAAAACTTATTTTCAAAGAGTCGACGATATTAAATTAGTTTTGTCGTTATCTTACTTCAATTTAATAAAATACGCAGAAAAGTATTAAGATTATAAATCTGTATAGCATTTCTGACATATTTTAAAAACTTATTCGAATCTTTAGTCGTCTTCAAAACATTCGTTTTGTTTTAAATTACTGTTCAAAGAACGCTAAATCCTAAATTTCTATATTACTCCCCTTCACATTGCCTATCTTTTCATCAACCGCTTTTTCATCAACAAAGGCATTGTAGCAATAACTCCAGTACAACAGACTTCAGCCTCCTTGTTTTGAATAATTTAAAGGTCGATGAAGTGTTTTGTGACGTCGTGAGTTTTCCGGTGACTTAGTTAGTTTTCCGGTTTGCTAGTTTTTTTGAGGTAATAGCCAACATGGCAGCGCCCACGAAGGCTTAATTGTTTTACAACGAGATGAGCAGTCTATATATTTTAAAGGTGGTTGGTTCCCAGACACTCGTCTAGAAGAAGAGAATACACATCTGACTCGGGGACGTGCCAGTGTTCCCAGACATACGATAACTATCGTGCTTTTACGATAATTTTGTATGTGGTACGATCCACGGTAACTTTGTGTCTGGTACGATAGTTCGGTAATGTTATGAATCCTATATTATATTTTATTTTTACAATGTTAAAAATTATTAATACCTTTTTAGTATTAGAAATGGGTTTCTGGGAGTATTAAATGGGTTTTCTTGGTAACATTAACCAAATTTACGAGCTTCATTGAAAGAGAACAATAATTTTGGGAGATTCAGAATAACTTTCCTGGTCTGGTACGATAATGGGGCTTTTAAAATCTGGGAACACTGGCGTGTCCATCATGATTCCTCCAACCCTTCTCAGTGTGCGTATGCGCTACAAGTCTTGAGTCCTTGAGTCTCGACGATGGGACAACGTCGCTCTAGCTGTAAATAACAAATCTTTATCAGTTAGAGCTTTTCAGTAACTACGGCAGTTGATAAAGCAGAATAGTATAATCAACTTCTAAGGGATTTATTGATTTCTTCATGGAGTCATGTAATCTCTAACTTCTTACTTATTCTATTTCTTAATTCTTTGCTTTAATGCGTACCTAATTACTGCAGTTCTCATAATTAATTGAGTCCAGTTTTAATTCATGCATCAATACATTGGGGTGCATTTTCTAAATCATAGTTAGTCCTCATACAATTTTAATAGATGTATTAAATTAGTGGTACAACAAAAATGGTTTAAAAGTTGCGTAGAAAAATTATTCGTCCAAACTAAAACTTGATTCACACACAAGCGACGTAGCGCGGGAGGACGGCCGCTCGCGCCATGTCGCTCGTGTGTAAATTGGGCGATATGTTTACATGGGAGCGAAAGCGAAAGGACATTTATGTCCGTGCAACGACTTTGCCAAACGTCCGTTCTAAATGAATTGGGCCTTAGAAATGATAAGTATGGACCTTGAATTTTGACTATTTTGACCGGGAATACCGGGAAATATGTGTGAATTTTTTGGAAACCATTTGCTGGCAACCCTGTATTTGTGCCTTAAAACCTAGTGTGGAAATAGATCTTCTTTGGTTTGCTGAAAAAATCGTTTTATAAATAGCGGTTAAAGTTGAGTCGGTTTCCCGCTTGTTTGTTCTTAAAAGATTACGTAAGTTATATGCTTTTACTTGTTCTGTTTGGATGCATTTTGTTATTGTTTCTGATAATGTATCGGCATCGCTGATTGAGAGAAGAATTCCATCTAATTTGTTGTCACTTTCCAAAACTGAGGTTGTTGACTTAACGAAGTCAGTTACTTTCACATCAGCTGGTTTTGTCGACATAACTTGATCCAATGGTGATGATTCGCTTATCACCGAAATAGGAGAAGTGAGTGTTGTATTTCCTGGTTAGCACTTGTTGGCTTTGATATTACTGCTGTCTCTGCGTTACGCTGGTATCGTGGTGTTGCCTCCATTGTGCACGATGTTGTCACATCGAATATACCTGATTTCATTATGCTTCTATGCGAATTCTCCAAAGGTGGGAATGTTTCATTATATGTTTCTTTAGGGAATAACACCTGATTCCGTATGTTTTTATTTTCAAAACATAGGGATTGACCATAATAAGGCCCTTCATCCCGGTCATACACATTATTACTCATTGTGGAAGGTAAACTCAATACATTATTCTCAGAACATACTTGATCATTGGTTTACGAAATACTTGTGTTATGAGTGATTGATTTTCTCCGAGAAGGGTGAGAAACATTACATGGTTTTCGTTCTCTAGTTTCCCACCCACTTGCCCAAAGTTATGGGAGAGTCTGTTGTATCAAATATTGTTGAACAGGTTAAATCATCTAATAGTACGTGTGGTTAGCGTAAATTTTCACCAAAACCTTGCACTCTTTGATACAGCTTAGCCACTTGGTATGTGTATAGAAGATACCTGTAGAAGTATTTTTGTCCGAAGATCCAACCTTGAATTCGTGTAGAACACCCCCATATCAGCCATTAAAGATGGCCGCCATTACATTCATAAATTGCTCTATAACTCCGGTAATAGTATTCCGATCTTGATAAACCTTTTTTTGTTTGAAAGATAATTAAAAAAAAAAACTTTTTTGAATTTAACTTTTTTTTTCTAAAGTCAGTAGTTTTCATTGTATATTTGAAAAACGAAATTTTCCATTTCATTCCATGGGAAAGTCTCATTCCTCAATAAAATGCGTTTTGAGGGGCTCAACAAGGCTATCATGGCTAAATTTAGAATATTCTCTAGGTTGAAAACTTATACGCACAGAAATTTTATTCCAATAGGTCAACTATTATCAGAATAATGGCCTCAAAAAGATATACGTACAGGCCATTTTCCGAGTTAGCCTAGTTTTTTTCGGTATTTTTTGGAGTAAAAAAACTATTATTGAGGTGAAACCTGAATAAAAATGAAGAAAAATAACTAAACGACCAAGAAAAATCGATCATAATAGTTTAATTATAGTTTTTCATCCATTTTGAAGGTCCAAAAGAAGTTTTTGGTCGCCCCATGTTAAGCATAGGGAAAAAGGACAGGCTCAGACTTTTATCGTAATAAATACTTTATCCATCGGTAGAAATAAATAAAAATTCATGAACATATTTAACATACAAATTTGAACGATATAGCCTAAAAAAATCTTGGATAAATAATAGCTAAACAGAATTTATACGTGTTTTAAAATGAATTTTAGTGGTAAAATTAAGCCTCGCTGCTAGCGCTCACTGTGGAATTTGGCGCAAGCGTGGCAGGTGCTAATCATACGTATTTGAGAGAGCTACGCCGAATCCCTTCAATTAAAAAAGCATAATAATTATGAAAATAAGTTTTTAAAGTCTTGAAAATGTTTAACTTAAATATCGTAAAGATATAAAACAAAATATCTACAATAAAAGTTATTTTTAGCAGTTTAATTGAAGAGATTTGGCGAAGTGCTCGCGAACACGCATAGTCGGTGCTAGGCTCGCTTGCGCCAAATTCCAAAAGAGGGCGCCAGCAGCAAGGCTGAATTTCACTACTATATACTGTGTTGTGATTATTTTCCCACAGGGGACGCTAGAAGCAGAGCATAATTTTGCCACTAAAAGTCATTTTAAAATACGTATAAATTCTGTTTAGCTATTATTTATCTAAGATTTTTTTAGGCTATATCGTTCAAATTCTTATGTTAAATATGTTCATGAATTTTTATTTATTTCTACCGATGGATAAAGTATTTATTACGATAAAAGTCTGAGCCTGTCCGTTTTCCCTATGCTTAACATGGGGCGACCAAAAACTTCTTTTGGACCTTCAAAATGGATGAAAAACTAATTATACTACTATGATCGATTTTTCTCGGTTGTTTAGTTATTTTTCTTCAATTTTATTCAGGTTTCACCTCAATAATAGTTTTTTTACTCCATAAAATACCGAAAAAACTAGGCTAACTCGGAAAATGGCCTGTATGTATATCTTTTTGAGGCCATTATTCTGATAATAGTTGACCTATTGGAATAAAATTTCAGTGCGTATAAGTTTTCAACCTAGAGAATATTCTAAATTTAGCCATAGCCTTGTTGAGCCCCTCAAAACGCATTTTATTGAGGAATTAGACTTTCCCATGGAATTAAATGGTAAATTTTGTTTTTCAAATATACAATGAAAACTATTAGCTTTAGAAAAAAATGTTAAGTGCAAAAAAGTTTTATTTTAAAATTACCTTTCAAACAAAAAAAGGTTTATCAAGATCGGAATACAATTACCGGAGTTATAGAGCAATTTATGAATGTAATGGCGGCCATCTTTAATGGCTGATATGGGGGTGTCTACACGAATTCAAGGTTGGATCTTCGGACAAAAATACTTCTAAAGGTATCTTCTATACACATACTAAGTGGCTAAGCTGTATCAAAAAGTGCAAGGTTTTTACGCTAACCACACGTACTATAAGTATTACCACAGAGAAGAAGCATAACAGAGTACGCGTTCCGTGTTGCGCTGTTTATGTGTCGAGCGCTGGCCGGCCAGTGCCGAGCGCTTAGTTCAGCGGTTCGCTACGTGGTGCAGCACCGTCGCTGCCTCTCCCTTCCTGTCCCCACCACGCTCCTTCCCGCCAACGGTCGCTCCCCGCCCTCCGCTCCCAGCGCGCCCGCACCCGCACCCGCGTACCGCGAATACCTCATATTCTCCTGTACTCGCTCTTCGCCCTACGCCCAGTGACTCAATAAGAAAATTCATTATTCCTTGTGCTTTGAGCCTCTATTTACTGACACGGTCTCATTGTACAAGCATCGTGGTTTGTCAGGGCATAATAAGTCTTAAAATGTCGTCAAACAAACTTACGCGCAGTAGTATGGTTGCCACATTATAATGGGGCTTTAAAATCACTTCCATTAAAAATACAAACCAGAAAAAAATTAATGAAACATTCTACAAAATTTAAAATGATGTATTATGAGGTGCCACAGTGGTTTTGAAAATAACAACAAACTTTAAATAAATATTTTGTTTAATTTTGTAAATTTTCATCAACCTTTATCTTTTGTTGCCTTGTTAATTTTTTACTGTATAGGCTAATTAATTAGACTGAATGGTATCATTATAGTGTACTAAGAAAAATATTGAAGCGTAATTGGCTAATTTAGGGACTGAAACATCTCCGTGGTTCTGGAAACCTATGACCGAATCGGTTCTAGAATCATACTCAAGGCCTTTCTTTAAATTAATTTCGTCAAAAATTAAAACTACATCCTTTTCAGACTCTGGCATACAATTCACCCTATTACCAAGTAGTTTGAACAAATCAGAATTCCAACCTGGTTGAACCCGCAAATGTGAAAGCCATTTTACAATTGTCTGTCTAGCTGGTAGGGATTTCAATAGTAATTGTTTTCTTAAAAAACTGTACGCTGAAGGCGATTTGTAAAATAATGAGAGCACCATATTCCTTTCAGAGTCTGTGAATTTACATTTCTTAACATGCCTTTCAATCATATTGAGGAAACTATTCTATGTCAATTGATTAATTTGTCTCTTTTTTAGGCGAGAAATGATTGCTCTCTTTGTTGCTATCACATGATTTTTAACTTGGTACATTTCGTACTTGAGATTTTTCTACCTGAACTGCTCTACTGTAAACCGGGGCCTTTGATTTTAATTTTGGGGAAGCTCTTGTCACAGTTAATGTTGTGGGTTTACCTGGTTCTGTGGCTGCCGTTGTAGGTCTGCCAACCCTCCACTTATTTCCTGATGGGGAATCCTTTTGCATAGCCGGCCCCGAGGAGGTAGATATTTTTGACTTCCACTTGTTTCCAGACGGGGAATCCATGATTTCCCGTTGCCTTGTAGTCGTGGAAATACTGGGATTCCATCGGTTTCCTGCGGGTGAATCCAGAACGACCGCGGCCGCCGGTGCTGATGACGCAGATGTGCTGGGTCCGGGTTTGCTGGGTGTCGCAGGCTCATCCACACCACTGGAATCACTGCTAGTACACTCCCGTGGCTCAGGAACCGCATTAGGCCAAAGTTTAATTTTTCTTGCATCACGGAAAGAAGAGTCTTTAAAATGATCAGCACACACTGTTTTGTGTAATAGGTTTTTCGAATCACTGTCTAATATTCCTATGTTTTCCGTGTTAATTATCCACTGTTTGAAAAGGTCGGGAAACTTGTCAGGATTAGGAAAGCAAAAAAATCTTTTATCTGGGCAATTTTTTTTACGTTTTTACACCCCTTATATTGACATTTACGCCGAGACCCCGAAGGACCAACGCGTGGAGGAGACATCACAAACAGCTGGTTACATATTAGAACGTAATACTATCGGCACTTACTAACGCATCCGACTCGCACCACACATAGCATCTATACTGAAGGAAATCTGTCAGTGACGCCAATCGCAACTCACATTTTTGGGGAATCGCGGGGGGAAGGCAGTTCTACCACAATAACAAACACAGAACGTAGGGGGAAGAGGGTGGATTCCGTCAAGGTCACAGCTGTCCGTACCAGGCCGTACCGCTGCGCTGTAGGAAGCTGTTCAGCGCCAGGACTACAGATTAGAAGGGCTGCGCCACTCCTTTCATCTCAGCTAAAAGCCGACAGTGCCCAAACTCTCCTCCCTCCCCCCTGCGCCACTCCTTTCATCTCAGCTAAAAGCCGACAGTGCCCAAACTCTCCTCTCTCCCCTCCGTAGTGACGTGGCGGCGATACACAGCTGTTGGCGGCTGCTACTTGTCTAACTGATACGCATGGCTTTTCCATCGCTGTTTTTCATGTCCATAAGTGAGATATTTGGGTGGAACCTTATATATTTATAATCTGTGTAAATTGACGAATCTTATGGTGTAAATATTTTCCAAATAAGACTTATGAATAATTTTCTACAACAACTAACTTAACATATTGTATAAATTGTGACTTGAAAAAGTTAGTCGGCTACTACTTTTTTTATTTTTTGGTCAGGTAAGTTTCGTCTGCACGAAAGTTGGAGATAATAAAATGAACTTTACACTTTGTATTTAAACTTTTTTTCTAGCGCGTCTAGTTTTCCCAGAATTTCAGGTTGAACAGACCGGAGAGCGAGCTGATTAGTGGAGCGCGCGAAAAACCCGGGCGGCCGCGTCTTAACTCGAGCTACTGCTCCAGTTTTTCCACTTTAGGGATTTATCCCAAAGATGGGATATGAGACAATACTTGGAGAAATGAGGGATAAATTGGGAATTTTTTTTCGTGGGATATTATCTCCCGTAAATTGGACACAGTGTTTTGCGGATGCCTCTAAAATTTAAGATAACGTTAGGTATGCTTTTTATATATAGCCTACTTTTGAAAAACCGGACATTTTGACGTCCCGACAAAGTTTTTCGGGACAACGAAATGCAACGTGAAAAAACGGGACTTTTCCGTTTTTACGGGACGTCTGGTCACCCTAGCCTGTAGTGTAGCCTCTTGCAGAAACGACTCCCGAACTTAGAATACTATTTATTACTATTTAACTATTTATTAGAATTATAGACATCTAAACAACAAATGTCAGTTGTCCTGAAACAAGAGGAAAATCGCCCAAAAGAATGAAAAGTGGGCTAAATAACGAAAAAATAATTTCAAACTGTTGTAAGTTATTGTTTTTAGTCAGTTTGTAAGAAAGATTTACATGTGTACTTATGTATTGAAATTGCGATATAAATCAAATTAACTGAGATTTTTTTTCATACATCAGAGGTTTAAAATTTTTTTATGGTAGTTATTTGTAAGACACAATGGACAATCGTAAATAATTATGATGTGCATGTAATTAATTATGCCAGACCCAATGACGGGTCGGGTGTGGCGGCAGACGCGTCGCGGGCTCGCGGCCGAAGTAGTTTTAGTTTAACCTGAGTTTCTGGGAAAACTAGACGTGCTAGAAAAAAAGTTTAAATACAAAGTGTAAAGTTCATCTCATTAGCTACAACTTTCGTGCAGACGAAACTCACCTGACCAAAAAATAAAAAAAGTAGTAGCCGACTAACTTTTTCAGGTCACAATTATAACAATACAGTTAAGTTTTCTTCATAAATAATTATTTTTCAGTCTTATATAAAACATATTTACACTGTTAGATTCCTCGATTTATGCAGACTATGAATATATAAGGTTCGACGTAGACATAATGTTTTATAAGCATAAAGGAGGGTGTAAACGAGGCAAGACATACACTGGAACATGTTACATTACATGATTACAAGAAAACATCGGTTACATGTCATCGTTTACAAAAACATTAGTACATCTTGTTTTAGAGCTGAAAAACAAATTTTAAATATAAAAGCTAATACGACATTGTTATTTTTTAAACCGCCAGAAGTTTCAAAATGAGTGGAATCAGTGGAGTTAAAGGACTGATAATATTTGAAAAATAATACCGTAAATTTATTAGTGCCACAGAGTCTTGTTAACGAGCATATTATATTTTAATTTCTTAAACAATGTCAAAAAAATTATAAAAAAGCATTATCAATACAAGAAAAGTGAAACGTAAGTAATAGATTTACATATTTGTAGTACAACAATCACCAGTAGGTCTATAAAAAATTATTTGATTTTCCACTATTCCTAGATAAAGTTTAAATAATCACTACAGTAGTATTTTGAAAAATTATCATACGATTCTCCTTTAATTTGAAGGAAATCGCAAATTTCTTCAGCAGAGATTCGTACAAATAGCGAAAGCAGCGGGCCGTGCAGCGGGCCAGCCAGCGGCCGCCGCGCTCGGCATATCGGTCCACGGGACTGCCGAGTGGTGGGGGACGGCGGGGAGGGCGACATACGTCACAACTTCCTGCTCCTCTCGCCCCAACGTGCGTTTGGAGCTTCGTGCGCTACCAAGCGGATTCAACTGTAACTAGTACTAGGGCGAAACACTGATTCGTAAAAACGCGCGCTCTGTATGCTTCTTCTCTGTGGTATTACTCTTTGATCATTGATTCCTCACCAGATATAACGCATGCTGACCAACTTAGTTTTATTTTACGTTACGTTAACAAAAATTGTGCTGCCGAGGAGAGGTTTCTGCGCTTTATAGCAAACACAGGATATACTGGAGAAAACCTAGCAGATGCTGTTTTCAAAACGCAGGACAAGTTTGGCTTAGACATTGGAAATTGTAGGGGTCAGTCGTATGACAATGTGTCAAACATGGCCAGCAAATACACTGGTTTACAAGCTAGGGTAAAAAGTGCAAACCCACTGGTATATTTTGTACCCTGTGCTGCTCACTCAGTCAACTTAAGTGGCTCTAAAGCAGCAACAAGTTCTGATGAATCTTGCAGATTTTTTAAAATTTCTTCAAAGTTTGTACAACTTTTTCTCGTTCAAATGAAAGATGGAACCTTCTGTTAACATTTTTTAACAAGGAAAATTTGACTTTGAAAACACTGAACCAAACTCGTTGGAGTGCTCGAGAGGATGCTTGTAAAAGCCTGGGGGTGAATTGGCAACCAATCTGCATGGCTTTGGAACAGTCTATTAACGATGAAAGCCAGAAAGATGCATGTAGGAACCAAGCCATAGCTATTTTGAAACAGCTTATGAAATATGATACTGCTTTTATGACGATAGTATGGAATGTTATTTATAAACAATACGGCAAGACAATGACAAAGCTGCCAAAAGATGATATGGATGTCTCTCAAGTTGTGTTACTATGTGATTCCTTAGTTAGCTACATCGAAGAATTGAAAAAATCATTCTATTCCAACCATGAGGAAGCCAAAAATTTGAATGAAGAAACTGAAAACTCAAAGGGTGTTTCTGGCAGAAAATAGTGAACCGTCTTCAGTAAGAAAACGAAAAAGGAAGAAATATTTTGATGAGTCCTCTTCAGAAGGCGAAGAAACATTAGAAGAGACAACAGTTCCTAAATCATTTAAGGAGTCCCTTGAGGAAGCCAAAAAGTTAAACGATGAAATGTTAAAAACGCAAGAGGTGATTTTGGCAGAAAGTAGCGAGCCATCTTCAGTAAGGAAGTGAAAAAGGGAGAAATTTTTTGATGAATCTTCTTCAGAAGGCGACAAAACGTTAGAAGAGACAACAGCAGTTTCTAAATCAGTCAAGGCCAAAAGGTTGAATGAAGAAACCTTAAAAACTCAAAGGACGTTCTTGGCAGAAAATAGTGAACCATCTTCAGAAAGAAAACAAAATACCCCCGTCACAGCAGACCTGCGTACTCAGCGAATTTCCATAGGATTTATTTTGTATATGTGAGTATTCAACTTGTTTGAAGGAAAGTATCATTTGAATACATTAAGTAAGTAATATACTAAAAATGCATATTTAATAATTCATGAGCTTTAAACATGAGGAAAATTAACAAAGGGACCATATTGGTTTTCATTAGTATTGAGTATTCAATAGACATTTTGATTACAACAAACTTTATTATAGATGACAAAAATTGTTTAAAAGAGAGAGATTTGGGATCTTCCTATTCTTCTAGGCTTCATCTAACTTGCCATTTTTAATAATCCATTGTTGGACACATGCAAAATTTGAATTTAACAACAACAAAAAAAGAACAAAATCAATGCCATCTGTTTTTGGTTCAAACAAAAAAAAACTATATAAAATTAACTCAACATACCCCCGCCCGTGAACCACACTGGGGTTCACTGAAAAAATGAGAAACAAACTAAAATCTGATGGGAGTTATGATGACATTTGGGATTAATCTTCTGTTGGGAAGGGTGACACCTTGGTGACAGCCCGAGTGAGAGATCCTTTGTTGGTGCGAAGGTGTACAACTCGTACAAGTCCGTCAGGTCCAGGGGATGTAGCTGTGACACGACCTATCCTCCAGCTGAGGGGTGGAGAATTCTCTTCGTGGATTAAGACAAGGTCGCCTTCTTTGATGTTTTCTTCAGGGGATTTCCACTTTCCTCGTTGCTGTAGAGAATGGAGATAGTCTTGTTTCCACCGCTTCCAAAAATGCTGAGACATAGCTTGAACGAGCTGCCATCTTGAGAGTCGATTGGTGGGTACTCCTTCCCATGTTGGCTCTGGAAGAGCGAGAAGAGGGGTTCCGACAAGAAAATGTCCAGGTGAGAGGTAGTCGACCTCCAAAGGGTCAGAGGACAGCGCTGTAATCGGCCTAGAATTGAGGATCGCTTCTATCTTCGTAGACAAGGTAAGAAACTCTTCGAAGTTAATGAGTTGATTCCCAACAACCCGGCGGAAGTGATGTTTTATGCTCCGCACCATTCTCTCCCATAAACCTCCCTGGTGAGGTGCTGAGGGGGGTATAAAATTAAACTTGATCTAGTTTTCATTACAAAACTTATTAATGGTTTGTTTAGTATCATTCTGTCTTAAGAGTGACTGAATTCGTTGTAATTCTGATGCAGCCCCAACGTAATTAGTCCCACAATCTGTGAAAATATTAGAGCATAGGCCTCTACGTGAAACAAAACGGGACAATGCCGCAATAAAGGCTTCAGTAGACAAACTACTAACTACTTCCAGATGAACAGCTTTAACAGCCAGACAAATGAAAACACAAATATACATCTTCACAGGACTTGTTCTTCGTAAGTTATTAGGTTTTACCATAAATGGTCCCAAAAAATCAGTTCCACAATTGTGAAAAACCTTAGAGGGAGTGACTCTAACTGCAGGTAGATCACCCATCTTCTGAGAGGCTAATTTAGGTTGACATCAAAAGCAGCGAATACATTTAAACACTCTTTCTGATTGCACTTCGAGCGGAGAGAATCCAAAACCTTTGAGAAATAATTCCTTGGAGATAGTGTGGTCCTGCATGTAAGTGTTTAACATGATAATAATCAATGATCAAATTTGTTACATGGTGCGACTTAGGCAAGATAATTGGGTGTTTTGCAGCGTAAGACGCTTGAGAATGCCTAATGCGTCCTCCTACACGAATCAATCCACTCTCGTCTAAGAAGGGAGAGAGTGACGCCAATTGTGGAGAACAAGATTTGCCCTTTTCAATCGAGAAATATTTTCGGAAAAGACTGTTTGTTGAATCAATTTACAAATAGTTACTGTTGCTTTATCAAGCTCTTCAACTTTTAAAAATCCTGATTCTTTCGTTTGATTTGATAGGTTGTATCTGAATCGTAAAATGTAGGCGATGACTCGCTGGAGGGTTGACCATGAGGAAAACTTTACAAGAAAATCAGGTTCTTGGGTGGTTACCATTATTGGTAGTGGTTCGGCTTTGAGTTCCGGTAATTGCTCCTTTTCGAGAGGGATAAAGCGAGGAATAGGCCATGACTCCTGCTCCAAAGATAACCAATCGGGGCCGTTCCACCATAAACGGTTGTCTTTCATTCATGAGGGAAGAGTTCCTCTACTGGCAATGTCAGCAGGATTACAGTGTGTTGAGACATGTTTCCAAATATGAGTAGGAGTGAGCTCTTGTATTTCTGTGACTCGATTTGCGACATAAACCTTTAGGCGAAAGGGTACAGTTTTTATCCATGAAAGAACTACAGATGAGTCACACCAAGCATGTACTTCATTCACTAGGTAATTTTGCGAAAGTATGGACTTGGAATAGTTCAAGAGTTTAGACAAAAGGTGGGCTCCGCAGAGCTCAAGTCTGGGAATGGATATTTTCTTAAGAGGAGCGACTCGCCCTTTAGCAATTAGGAGATGTATGTTTATCTCTCCAGAAGAGCTTACACAGCGCAAATAGACACAGGCTCCATAACCTGTTTCCGATCCATCACAAAATCCGTGTAAACTTATATGAACAGCATCAGCTAAGGAAACGTACCGAGGTAAGCTAAGTTCACTTAAGAAAGGGAGTTGTTGTAGGAACTTTGACCATTTTTCATTGAGATCTGGGGGTATAGGGGCATCCCATGACAAACCAAGAACCCACAAAACTTGGATCAATGCTTTCACCCAAAGGGTGACAGGAGTTAACCATCCATTTGGGTCAAAGATTTTGCTTACGGTTCCGAGAATACCTCGTTTGGTGGGTGGAGTGTCTGGTATGTTTAGTTGGTAAGAGAAGCTGTCTGAGGTTGGGGACCATTTTATGCCTAAAACTTTGAAATAAGGTTGATCAGAGGAGTTAAAGTACATGGGTGTCTCTTTATAAGAATCTGGCAGAGTTTCCATGAGTTGAGAGCTGTTACTAGTCCATTTCCTAAGATCGAAACATCCTTTGGAAAGAAGTTGTTCCACCTCATCTTTCAATAGCAGCGCTTGATCTGTGTTATTGGCACCTAAGATTAAATCGTCTACATACACTTGTTTCTTTAGAGCTTCAGCTGCTAGCGGAAAGTTTGTGCCTTCATCATTGATGAGTTGGTGTAAAGTTCTTATGGCTAAGTATGGAGAGCAGTTGAAACCAAATACAACCGTAGTTAATCGATAGACTGAGAGAGGCATATCTTTCTTTTCCCTCCAGAACAACAGTTGATAGTTCCTGTCATCTGGATGGATCATGATTTGACGAAACATTTGTTTTATATCGCATGAGAAAACAATCGGTGAAAACCTAAATTTCATCAGAACATCATTCAGATCATTATGTAGTTTAGGCCCTGTACAGAGAATGTCATTAAGACAGACACCTGAGGAGCTACGAGCACTGGCATCGTAAACAACTCGAAGTTTTGTTGATGAGGATTCTGCTTTGACTACTGCATGGTGAGGCAAATAAAATTGTTTATGATCATTTCTAGGAGGAGGGTCAACTGGTTCCATGTGTCCAGATAACAATAGGTCATGTATGGCTTTACTGTACTCAGCTTTTACTTCAGGCTGACTTTCTAATTTCCGTTCAAGCGATAAAAATCTATTGCGAGCACAAGTTGATGAGTCACCAAGAGGTGGGTGATTGTCTTTAATAGGAAGCCTAACAACATATCGACCTTCAGAAGTTCTAGAGACAGTGCTTAAAAAATGATTCTCACAAATTTCTTGTTCAGATGTTACATGAAGTTGGTGTGGGGGTTCCTCTAGGGTCCAAAATTTCTGTAGAGAATTATGTAGGTCAATATCCTGTGTGCTCAGAAGAGAAACATTGCCATTGTCATGAGAGGCTGTTTTATTGGAATTGACAGCAGAAAGGGTTGGGGCAGAGCCTATGATAAGATATCCAAATACAGAATTCATAGCAGCAGGAAGGTTCTTATTGATGATAATGCGTTCTCCAGTAACTACTTTGGTGAACAGGTCAGCACCGATAAGCATATCTATCTTACTGGGAATATGAAATGTTGGGTCAGCAAGGACAACATGTTTGAAGTAGTCTTTAACATTTACAGGGACTGCAGTGTGGGGTAAGTTCGATGTGATTCGATCCAATATTACAACTGGATGTTTAGTCGCAATAACGTCTCCACTAAGTGATGAGATGTCAACATTCGACAGTCCTTTAGATCTTACTTCTACTGAGGATAGGCCATCTAGCTTGGAGTTACAAAGAAAGTTTCGTTTTACCTTAAGTAGACTAGCAACATTTTCGGTTATGCAACTTACCATAGAAGCAGAGTCAATAACGGCTCGGGCTACTACTGTGTTACCGCTATCAGACTTCAAGTGTACTAAAGCAGTAGCTAACAATATAGTGGTGCTGGAGTTTGAGGAAACAGATACAAAGGGAGGCTCAGAGTGATCAGAAACTGACAATGAAGCTTTGTTCATTTCGTTGTGGTTTGGAGAATTACTTGTGGACTTAAGGTCAGACCTATCATTACTAGGCCTACTAGTTTGATGTAAGAGAGAGTGATGTTTTAGCTTGCAGTCAAAACATGTTTTATTTGACTTACAATCCTTAACAGAGTGAGATGTTCCTAAGCAGTTCAAACAAAGATGGTTTTTCTTCACAAAATTGTACCTTTCTTGAACAGACAAATCTTTAAATTCTGAACAGCGATAAATGTTGTGATCCGTTTTACTACAAAATACGCATGTGGCTTTCACATCACGAGAAGCGAGTAGGCTGGTGCGGTTTAGGCTTAATGGGGGCTTATGTAGGCCTATCTGAGTGGGGTGAGGGCTAGGCCTCTTACTATGTTGAGGGTAACCTACATTGCTTGGAGTGGTTTTATGAGAGTTAGAGAAGTTAGCGGCTTCGAGACAGGAGCATTCATTTTCTAAGAATGTCATTATTTCTTCTACAGTGGGTAAGTTTTGATAGTTTATGCGAGAGCTTTCAAATTTTTTGCGAATATCTGCATGTAGCTTTCTTAATAACATGGCTGAGAGTAAGATATTTTCTTTAGCTATGTCATGATTTAATGCAATAAGGGCTTGAGCATTTTCACTATACAAAGATATGAATGAGCGAATGTTCTTGAGAGAGATGTCGGTTAGGTTAGGTAAGTCTATTATGTTGTTGAGATGTAGGCTAATAATTTTCCTACTGTTTTGATAACGTTTCTGGAGGAGATCCCATGCTATATCATAATTTTCAGCGGTGATAGGCAGGTTTTTTACTAGATTCAAAGGTTCTGCCTGAAGGGTAGAAAGCAGATATTGAAATCGCTCGACTTTGGAAATGTTTTCATTTTCGTGTACCGATACTTGGAATAGGCTGACATAGGACAACCATTGTTCTGGTGAACCATTGAATGTTTTGAGAGATAGAGGAGGGAGCTTTAGTGAGTGGCTATCTGTGTTAGAAGAAGAGGTGCTAGGCCTATGAGATTGGCTATACTCGTTTGTGGGCGGTCAGTAGATTGGGTGCTATCTGTGTTCAAGTCAGTGTTTGGGACAGGCCTAGGACTAGGTGATTTTGGATCTTGAGACAAACCTAAGTGTTTCTTAACAAGGGTTTGGATCCCTACATACAGGTCAGAGATAGAATCTTGCAGTTGAGAGAGAGTATCTTCATCATAATCATCGGGTAGATCCTCACTACTAAATAATTTTTCGAGAGAAGTTTCAAATTCTAGGTACTTTTTGTGGGTTTCAGTGTTAAGCAATTCCAACTTATTAATCTGTTCTGGGGACAAGTTACTACCTTCAGATACTGTATCTAAGGCCTCAATGTTGGTTTTAATCTTAGATAGACGATTTGAGATGGTACTAAACTGTTTTGAAATAGTAACAAACTTCATTCTGTACGGTATAATTGTTGAAGGACTTGGTTATAAAACGAAAAGGCTAAGTTATAATACCCTACTTTGGTAAAGTGATTCAAATTGGAGAAGGTGTAAGACAAAATAAACAGTATTTATTACTTACGATTATATTTTAAGTTGCAAATCTTTAATTTGTTTGAGCTAGTAAAGTTTTGAGGTTACTTTACTTTGTTTACGTGAGTTTCGGTAGTTTTCGTCTGCAATACGAAATTGACTTAACAGATGGCATTGTTACAATAGCGCTTAGTGGTGGATTTGAGAACTACAAAGTATTTTGTTTTCATTTAAAATAACAAATTCACAAAATTAATAAAGTCTGAGTAAAATTGAAGTATATAAATGTTTATTCGATATTCCAAAGTTCTTGTCTTCTGACTTCTTGTTTTGAATGATGATGTTAAGAATGGATACTGTTTTACCTCTGAGTGCGTAGACTGTAAAATCCAAAAGAGCTTTCAATCAATCATCCGGCGCAGGGGGAACATATTGAGTATTCAATAGACATTTTGATTACAACAAACTTTATTATAGATGACAAAAATTGTTTAAAAGAGAGAGATTTGGGATCTTCCTATTCTTCTAGGCTTCATCTAACTTGCCACTTTTAATAATCCATTGTTGGACACATGCAAAATTTGAATTTAACAACAACAAAAAAAGAACAAAATCAATGCCATCTGTTTTTGGTTCAAACAAAAAAAATACTATATAAAATTAACTCAACAATTAGTAATACATACACTTTTGTATTTTATGTAATTCTTAGTCTTTTAATTTTTAATAACTGTAATCTTGTTATAGAATATAAATGTCAACAAACATATAACCAATGAACTTAAAACACTCAAAACAAACAAATAATTTAATCTCATGAAAAATTAAATTCAATCTTATGGTCAGTTTTATAGTAATTAAAACATCCCTGTTGCAACAGACCTACATCTCCAGCCAATTTCAATAAAATATATTATCAATCCTCATAATTGTAAACATATCATATATTATGCTACATTTTCAGGCAGTTTAGACCAAGACATCCCCCCCTCCAAATGCTCTTACTTTCTTCATTAAATTTAAAAATAATTTGTACTTTTTGATATAGTATATATTTTCTGCAAAATCTTGATCAATGAACTCTTAACTATTCAAAATAAACACAAATAAAATATTCAACACCTGCAAATTTAATCATATGTTCAGAATTGTATTTTTAAAAAACATCTCAAATCAGGGTGACTATACTTTTTGGAGTGAAAAATTAAAAACAATATTGGACAACGTACTGTGTTTAGCACATCCAATATTATCCAATATCTAAGCAACGGATTGACGAAGAATAATAATTCAAAATGGTAAATTGTTTGTTTTTTTAAGCTGAATTCAATTTTGACAATTAAGTTTAAAAATAATTAGTAAAAAGGTGTTAAATCTTGAAAATAAATTTTATTTTGTGAAAAAAACCTTCTTAGAGTAAATCAATCTTGCTGGTTTTCGAACTCGAAGTCATGAATGACGCTTTACACGTTTGTTCCAAATTTCATCAAGATCGGACCTTTTTTACAAAAGTTATCGCGCCTACGGACAGGTATATATATATATATATATATATATATATATATATATATATATGAAAATGAACGAACGGTGTTTTTGGGGTCTAGGGACCTCAAAATGAAAAAATAACATGGTCCTGGGCTTAAGTCTCACCGTGCCGCCTACGGTAATAGCTACTTCCCTATAGGGGAAATTCGCTAAAAGAAAGAAATTTTTGGATGAATCTTCTTCAGAAGGCGAAGGAACATTGGAAGAGACAACAGTTCCTAGCAAGAGGAAGAAATCATCAGAGGAGTGAGGTCAGACCAACGAACAAAAAATGCAGTCAAGTTTCAACTCAATAACAAGTGCATAATTGAAGACATTGGAAAACTTGCCACAGTCTACAAAGAATTCGCAATAAGGTTTGACTTTTTAACAAAATTAGAGACCCTGGACCAACAAAATTTTTTTAAATCAGCTGAAAATCTGTGTTAAATGTAACGACATTGAAATGAATATTGTAGAAGAGTGCAAACACTTGAAAGAATGTTTGAAGCATGTGAAAAATGAAATCATCAACAAAAAAGGGGAAAAAGATGTAGTGCCGTGGACTTTGCCTAGCTTATATAAGATGATCGTGAAAAAAGACCTACAAGACATTTACTCGAACATTTGTATCACCCTAAAAATATACTACTGCACACCTGCTACAAGTTGTTCCGCTGAGCGATCGTTTTCAGTACTACGCAGGATTAAAAATTACCTGCGATCTAGTCAGGGGCAAGATAGACTTGTGAACATTGCTGTGTTATGTACAGTATCGGACATCACCGTAAAGCTGGATTATGAAGATATTATTAACACTTTTGCTAAAGATTGGTCAAGAAGGAAAGCTCTGATGTGAATCAACTTAGCCCCTACTATACAGGGTGTTTTTTTTTTAAACCTGCTTCTTAATTTATTCAGAAACAAAAATAAATTTTAGTACAGTAGACGCCCTCTAGTTCGGCCACCTCGGGACCGGACCACCGGCCGGACTACAAAATGGCCGGATCATCTGGATGTACCATCAAAATGTAAAACAACCCTATTCAATTCAATACCTATGCTTAAAAATCAACAAAACTCGTTATTTAAATATGTTTGCTGTGCTTAATTGACAAAGAAAATATTTTGACGTGTCTACTGTATATTAAACTGTCATATTGCGTCACTCATAGATAGGTACGTTTTTAACGATACCGTACTGAGGATATAAAGTGAACAAAAAAACTATGTACTGTAAAAACACACTAGAAATGTATTTGATCAAATTAATTTACACATATTACTTGAATCATAACATATACAAATTAAAAATATGTTATTTTCTCTTGTTATGCAAACGAAATCCCAGATCAAATTTTACTGTACAGTCCTTATATTGAAAGGATAACATATTGAAAGGATAACAACATCGTTTGTTAATTGAGGTAAAGTGTGTCCATCAGTTAAAAGCTTGCCCATAAACCAAACTGACATAAATAGTTTACTTCTACGGCCGGAAACTAAACATTTAGGATAAATGCTGTCGAAAGCCATTCTTCCATGGTGCGGCGTGGCGATATGACGGATATGAGTCACCCTCCTTGGACCGGCCGGACCATCCCGCGGCCGAACCAGCCGAAGTCGAACTAGAGGGCGTCTGCTGTATTCTGTTTTCTGGAAACGTCTACCAACGCAGGGGGAAGTCAATTTCACAGGAAAACTTTATCGCCCCAACTACCCCCTTCTCACCCCAACCCCTAACTTAAAATTTTCAAAAGGCCACATACCCTTTGTGACATATCAAATTAAAGAGCACAAAAAAAGAAAAATTTTGGTGGAAGAAAAATTAAAATTGCCTCATGCGTTCTCGAGATATTCAGTTTTTAAGGGTGTTTTTCATTTAACTTCAAATTTTTATCATTTAAAAATTAACACAGACATAAATATGATATTAGCAGGAAACATATAATTAATGACAGGGGAATGTGTGGTGAACTCAAAATCAACCCTTATTTGACCCCCTTCCCCCAAATCCTATGTTGAAGATAGAGACTTACCCCAAGTGATATATCAAATTAAAGGGTATGAAAAAACTAGATTTATTGCTAAAACTAAACTGAGATCCAATACAGAATTTTTGATATCCTCGTATTTTACAATCTGACAATCAATTTAAGTGCAAATTATTTTAAATTCATTCTTCCTGCAAAATAATTATTGCTGGCTAGATAAATCTCTTTGATACCGGATAGCTACAGAATTTAAAACGCCATGGCACAGCATAGAAAATTTAAATTCTGTTGATGATATGGTTAACAAGCTCAATGATACTATATATTGAATCTTTTTGATAAGCATGCCCCCGTTGTTACCAAACGTTTAACTAAAAGATAACCTGTGCCGTGGATGACCCCTGAAATTCGTAGTCCGATGGCCAGACGCGATTCTATTTTTAGAAAAGCAAAACGCTCTCAAAATCAATTACAATTGGATCAATATCGCCATCTCTGAAATAGAGTAAAACAGCTTTTAAGGAATTCAAAACTTAGATACATTCATAGTCTTTTTGAAAATAGAAAGCAATCTTCTAAAACTTTATGGGGCAAAGTAAAGAGTCTTGGGCTTGGAAAGCAGTTGGATTCGCAACCAGTTACCATACCCCTAAATGAATTGAATCAATACTTTTCTTCTAATTCTCAGGGTACCAATCAGCACAAAGTAAATGATTATTTAAATGAACTGATAAATTCACCACCTCGGAATCTTGCCTACCCTGAGTTTAGTTTCAAACCGATCATACAGACTGATGTATTAAATGCCATCCGTCAAATCCGTAACAATGCTGATGGATTTGATGGAATATCAATTCGATTCATTAAAGACATTCTCTTTGCAATTCTGCCAACTGTAACACATATTTTCAATACATCCTTGAGACATTGTACTTTCCCTTCTTCTTGGAAGTTTGCCCTAGTTCGTCCTTTAAACAAGATCTCAGCCCCTGCATCTTGCAGGGATTTCAGGCCGATCAGCATTTTGCCCGCTCTTTCCAAAGGCCTAGAAAGAATCGTGCACTGTCAAATTACTGACTTCATCAACGAAAAGAACATTTTATGCGACTATCAGTCTGGCTTTAGACCAGCTCACAGCACTGAAACTGCACTTCTTCGTGTGACGGAGGACATAAGACTTTCAATGGAACATCAGCAGGGCACGATTCTAACTCTGTTTGATTTTTCAAAAGCATTTGATTGTGTAAATCACAACTTGTTGATAGAAAAGTCAAGGGCCATAGGGTTTTCGCAAAATGTCCTTAAATGGCTGAGATCTTATCTGACAGACAGGCGGCAGTGTGTTGAGGTTGGAGGTATGAAATCTGACTGGGAAACTGTTACTTGTGGTGTGCCTCAAGGATCAATCCTTGGGCCCCTGCTTTTTGTGTTATACGTAAACGACATACATTCAACTCTTACCCACTGTAAATATCACATGTATGCTGATGATCTACAAATTTATTCACATTTCCCAGCAAATGACATAAACAACTGTGTCTCAAACATAAATGAGGATATTGAGCGAATTTCTGAGTGGACTGAAAAACATGGACTAAGACTTAATCACGAGAAGACTAAAACAAATGTTATTTGCCATCCACGACTGAGAAACTCTATTGACTTCTGCAATATAAGCTCAATAACAGTTCATGGCAATGCTCTTCCTTACTATGACAAAGTAAAAAATCTTGGCCTGACTATCAACTCAACACTTACTTGGGGCGATGCTGTGGTGGACATTCGTAAGAAAGTCTTTGCATCAATCCACTCACTGAAGAAACTACAACATGTTTTGCCACTACATACTAAACTACATCTCGTTAAATCACTTGTACTACCCCACTTTACCTACTGCAACTCTGTGATCAACGACATGACTGTGGCCCATTCTAATATGCTCCAATGGTCTCAGAACTATTGTCTGAGATATGTCTATGATCTGAGGCGCGTTGAGCATATCACTCCTTACTACCTTGAGTCAAAATTACTAAAAATTAAACGATCAAAGATCAGTCAAAATTCTTTCACTTGTGTTTTCGATATTAAAAACTGGTTTTCCTAGATATTTTGTAAATAATTTTAAATTCATATCTCAAGGTAGTCTAAGAAATACACGTTCTGCTTCCCTCACTTTGCGTATGCCTCAGCATAGGACTTCAGCCTATGCATTTGTCGTGACTGCTTGCCGTCTTTGGAATAACTTACCCAATTCCCTGCGATCCCTTGAAAGTCGTTGTCGGTTTGTGGGGGCGCTGAAAAAATTATTCTTTGAGCGGTTGTCCTTGGCTGGTGTGTCCTAGGCGGGTTTTCTCGGGCGGGGTTGTTGACAGATGAATGTTTGAGTGAATGAGTGAAGTATAGTATTTTTTTTTCTTGCTTTGTTGTATATATAGATTATGAATAGTTAAGTTAAATGAAACTTATGTCTCTCCATGTGTTAAGGCAGGTTAAGTGTAAGAAAGGGCCATGTGGCCCTAACTTTGCCTGGCTAAATAAAGAATTTTTCATTTCATTTCAATAAATGTAATACCAATTACTCTAAATAGGACCTTTGCAGCTACAACACAATAATATAATAGTACGGTGGCTAACTTTGCTTTTTTGCAACAAAAGTACCCCTTGCATTGTTATTAATATTAGTAGGATTAGGCCTATACTAGAATTAATGCAGCTATATTAAGCGGAGAGAGGGAGGGAAATTTCACTTATCTCTTGCCAGCGACAGGCATGTCTCCACGTAATCCAACGAGTACAGTTCGCAATTTCCGGTAAAGTATATCGTTTTCTGGAGTATTTTGGTTTTTTACAACGTCATTTTCTATAGGATGAATAATTTGGTTTGTTGTTTTCTTATATTGTTCTAAAAGTTAATTAATTCTCCGCTAGAAAGTGACTGTAAAAAAGGTAGTTGAAATTTCTTACTTTACTTCAATCAAAGAAGAATGTAGGCTTCCACGGTCGTTCTCACACGATGTTAAATTCCTGACTTCTGGGTAGGACCGCATCGTACTTTCGAAGATTTCCGCCGACGTTTCGGAGACATTGCAGTACTCCATCTTCAGGGTGAATAACGTAGTCGAGCACAACACAAACTACTTTATTACTGATGGAGCAGTCCGCGGCCTCAGGTTATATAGGCCCGCCTCGGCGATGTTTACTCTATTTCTAGAGTATTCGAGGCGCGACTGGGATGCATTCCTCTCCGGAGTTGTCAATGGGCGCGAGGGGTTGGAAGCGTCTGGGCTTTCCGCGAATTGTTCGCTGTCGGCCTCCGTTGTATTTTGGGCCGGAGAAATTCCATCACTTTCCCTTCGCGACAATTCTAGATGTTTTAATTTTTGCAAAACCGGTGTCCAAGTATTGCTCAATTTCCAGCCCTGGTCTCTATTAAAATTATTTGAATGTTTTCTGATTTCAATAGCTCCTAAGCATTTCCTCTCAAAGAAATTTGAAGAATTAGCTAAAACTTGTACTTCATCAAATTTAATTGAATGTTCTGTCGAATAAGAGCGGTCGGCGACAGCTGAAATTTCTGTTTTGTTGTTTTTTAGCGAATTTCCCCTATAGGGAAGAAGCTATTACCGTAGGTCTCATGGTAAGACCTAAGCTCGGGACCACTATAACTTTTCGTTTTGGGGCCCCCAGAAGCAAAAAACACTATTCGTTCGATTTTTTATATATATATATAAATCTATATATATATATATATATATATATATATATATATATATATATATGTGTGTGTCTGTTAGCACGATAGCGGCCGCAAAAATGGTCCGATCTTTATGAAATTTGGTACGGACATGTAAAGTGGTAATCAATTGGACGAGTTCGTGAACCAGCCCGATCGGACCACCGGAAGGGGGGGTAAAGGGGGATAAACCCCTCAAAAAATGGGTTTTTTGAGTTTTTTACATAGAAAAATAAAATTTATCAAATTTTTGTGGGCACCATTGAATTCAGCTCAAAAAAACAAATAATTTAGTATTTTGAATCACTGCTCTATGCCCATTGGTTACCGAGATATTGAAAGTAGTAAACACAGTACGTTGACCCAATGTTAACCTTATGGGAAATAAGTAAAATTCTATATCTCGCTTATTTCTCAACATATCTTGATAAAACTTGGTAAATGGCTTCTTCTAGTTCAGATCTACTAAATATTGAATTAAAACCATCCAGTTTTAATATACCTGTAGCAGCAAACCTGCATACTCATTTCCCATGTTATTCTTATGGAGCTTAACAAAACATGTCAAATCTTGCTATGTTTGCTTGAAATACGTTGTTTTGCATTTGAAATTCGCTGAGTATGCAGGTCTGCTGCAACGGGGGTATTGTATTTCTAATGTGTTCTTTAATCCTTGTGGAAATTAATCTTCCCGTTTCCCCGACATAGCACTTCCCACAGATGCAATCTATTTTATAAACGCCTGAAGTGTGTAGTGGTAATTTACTTTTAACCGGTTACAAACACTGATGAATCTTGCGGTAAGGTAATTGTTTTTATTTTTTATTTCTGAAGAACTCTATCAGTTTTATCTGTTGTACCTTTTACGTAGGTTAAAAAGGCTCGGTTTTCTCTCTCTTGAGATTCTTCTTTAGTTTTCTGTTTACGCCGGTTTTCTTGTTTCTTTAATGCGTCAATAATTTCACGTTTCTTGAAACCATTCTGTTGTAGAGTAGCTATAATGTGATTCTTTTCTGAGGCTATATGATTATTGTCGGCAATTGCGTAAGCTTTGTTGGCCAGTGTATTAAGGACTGCCGATTTTTGTACAGGATGGTGATGAGACTGTGCGTGGAGGTATCTATCTGTGTGGGTTGGTTTCCGGTAAACAGTGTGTCCTGTTTACCGGAGCTCGGAGGAATGTGTGATCCGATGTCTTGTTCAGGGAAATGTGTGAAGCGAAAAATTTATCTCCCTGCGCGGTGTGATGTGTGGTGTGATGTCTTGTTCGGGGAAATGTGTGATAGTGTGTTACCGCCTTAAACATCGACCCTGAACCCTAGAAGCCTTGAAGCATGCAGTTATTCTTAAAGTCGGCCGTGTTCCTCAACAGATACTTCGCAGAGTTTTTAAGACTTCAGAAAGCGACTACAGCTGTGCATTAACAAGGGGGGTCATCACCTCAATGATGTGTTGTTCAAAACAAAGTAAAATTAACTTCCAGTTGGACTCTTCTAATGCCACAATAAAGATTTGTTCTAACCTTTTTTAATATTATGTAATTTACCTTTAAAGTTAGAGGTGCTTCCCTGCCTCACCCTGTATAACAATAATTAGCATGCACGTTTTAGCATTTTGGTTACAACTGACGTGTTGAAAACACTATACTCAAGAGAAATCCCACATTTTTGAACCTTAAGTATTTTTTTCAACCTCGATTGGATAATCCAAATCTGTATCTACATCAAACCTCATTGAAATATTCCCTAGGCAGGCATAAACAAACCCCTAATCCTTGTTATGTATGAAACAATTGATCAATATCTCTAATCCAAGTAGTTAAGTAAGGAGTGATAGTCCAAAGCTGTCACAGTAGAACAAAACCATTGTGAATTAATTATGGATTTTTACCTTTGATGGTAGCCTTAAGGTGTCAAAGATATTTCCTGGGCAATACGCGATTCGCGTCAAGAGTAGGCCTACAACCTTTGTGCGGTACCATTGCTAGTCATCTCCGTAAATAATATGTCGTGTAATATGTTGTCCATGTTTATGTTAATTTTACATGTTAACTGTTGTGTCCGTCATCGTGTATATGTCCGCATTCGTGTTCGTGGTTTTATTATAAACTCTGACAAACACTCGTGTGAGCTGTGTTAACCTGTGTGCTATGCAACTGAAGATGTGTCGTCATTGACGCGAAACGCGTATTGCCCAGGAAATATCTTTGACACCTTAAGGCTACCATCAAAGATAAAAATCCATAATTAATTGATATAGGTGTCTAGGCTTCAATTTGGAAGAAAACCATTATGATTTAAGTTGTTATGTTTTACATTAAGTCTTCAGTCAGTCAGCAGAGATAAATCAGTGGCTTTTAGTAAAATGTAATTTAGCATTAAAACATTAAAAGATACTTTTGGACAGGCCTGATCTCTTGAGTGAGCTAAATATAATTCAAAGTCATTCAACTGTCCACCCTCGATAAATGTTGCTCTCTCTGTAAGGGACGATCCAAATAAACCAGTTTCATCTGTAGGTTGTGATTCAAACAAATGTGAATCATTCAATAATCCTTTGATTGCACTTTAGCTCATGTTGATAAAAAAATTTTGACTGTGGAAATTTTAAACACTCACTACAAAATGTTCAAGCCAGAAAATTTGCCGGTTAGTGGAACCAACGACCCTTTAGAAGTATGTAATGTAGCATCGCTTCAGCTTGTTATCAATTTAATTTTGTTATTTATCAATTTATTAATTTTTTTAGTATAAAATTATATATATATATATATATATAATATTTATATACATATATATATATTATTTTTAACATTTCAAAACACAGTACTCTGTTTAAAAATTATTTAATCAGACCAACATGTTTCGGAGCTTTAGCCCATGGTCACGGTCTTTAAATTAAATCTAACCTTATATAAACATATTTATATACAATTTTTATAAACATATTGTCAAATTAATTTGTCAGCTGTTTTCAGATAGACTTGATTACTTTTATCTTTGTGTTCGGGATGTTATAATTTTTTCATATATTAAATTCTTCTTGTTTATTTGCATTTTGTTGATTATATTTTTTGGATCTATTTTATTATGGTGGTAGATTTGGAATTCTTCTTTGATATCCAGTTTTCTGCCTTTTATCCCATATTCCAATATTTCCAAGTCTTCTTCGATACTTTTAAATTCGTGTTTCTTTTTCAGCATGTGTTCGGCTACATTTGATTTCATGCTTGTCATGTTTTTGGATTTATAGGCCTGGATATGTTCTTTGTATCTACTGTTAAAGGATCTTCCAGTTTGACCTATATAATAGCTATCACATTCTGAGCATTTGATCATATATATCCCTGATTGGTCAAAGTTTCTTTTCAAAGGATCATTTCTTTTAGTTCTGTTTATTTTTTTGTTTATTACATCCAGAATGTTGTTATTGGTCTTGTAGCTGATTGCATAGTTAGATTTGTGGAAGGTCTTGCAGATAGCTTTATTGAATGTTGTGTTGTATGGCATGCAGATGAATTCTTTTTGGGATATTTTAATCTTCGTTTTTTTTCTTTTGTTTTTTAATTTTATTTCTTATCATATTATCTATTATTTTTGGTTTGTATCCACTTTTTATAACAAGATATTTTATGGTATTCTTTTCTTTAATGAAATTTTCGCGTGTCATTGGAATGTTGAGCAATCGGTGGATCATGGTGTGAAATGTATTCATTTTTTGTTGCCAAGGGTGGGTGGAGTTAGCAGGAATTATAGTAAAATACAATTCTCCGAAAAAATCCAACCGAAGCAAATAAATTTTCTTGATTTTACTATATCAAAACGAAATAAGAAACAGGCGTTTGAAATTTATAGAAAACAAACTACAACCAACAACATAATTCCTGCTCACTCTGGCCACCCTTGGCAACAAAAAATGAATGTGTTTTGAAATGTTGAAAATAATAATATTAGTAGCCCTCATACATTTGACTTTGTTGAAAACATATATATATATCTAATATATATACAGCACGATGTGTAACTCACTGATTAAGGGATACGAATTCTAAACTACTTCCCGATGAGCTAGACACCTGAAATTCGGCACGTACTTGCTTCATTGCTTAAACCCACAAGGGAAATCATAAAAACTTGCAATTTTAAATTCTGACCCCCTTAAAAAAATTTAAATAAATCGTTATAAAAAGCGTTTTTAAGAAACTGTTATTTTGAGCTCTTGAGGCCAAACAGATGTTTCTATCCAAAAAAGGATTGCACCATGCGCCACGGATTTTCCATCACGATCTATAACTTTGGTCCTTTGACTTTTTGCTCTATCTCGTCCCCTTCACCCTTAGGTAGCTCTATAAATTTCAATTTTCGATGATCTGCCCTAGGTTTTCTGGCTCCATTTGACTTAATATTATGCGTAGAGGGCTGAAATTTGGTTTATATAATCTCTATAGCATATATGTTACAAATATCCAATAATATAACAAGTTCTTAGTATCTAAATGCATATAAGTTTAGCAAAAACCTTCGAAATTTGCCTAATGCCTGTGATTTTCTCGAGATATTTTATTCCACCTAAACTACTATCATGTACTTCCTGATAAACTGGAAACTTGAAAAATTTCACGAACTTTCATTATTGCTTAGAACAGAGGGGTAACTTATCGTAACTCACTGTTATAAATTTTAACCCCATCAAAATAATATAAAAAATCGTTTTGCTTCCACTTTATGCCGGTAAAGAAGTAAATACACGAATTATACCATTACATTAATTCTTTACAGATCTACGTTCTGATGGTATCGCAGTATATGTCTACTCATAGAGTAATCAGTTGTTACAGATCTTCCTTACCATCTTGCAGATTTTTATAGTTAGTGTGAAACTCAAAAATGCATTAAGCGTCATAAATAACCTTATTAACGAATATAAATTAACTGTCGAGGAGTTGTCATCAAGTGGCTCTCGCCGTGGCCAGCTCAGGGATCGCTGCCGGAAACCTGCCCGGTGGCATTACAGCTCACAGCATGTTCCGCCTACTACTCGATCTCGGCGACGGCACTGGATTTTGGAACATCACCAACGGTTCCCAGAGGGCAGAACTCATCAGAGCTGCCCAGCTCATTGTTTTTGATGAGGCACCGATGGCTCATCGATTTATTTTTGAAATTCTCGACAGATCTCTGAGAGATCTCATGAATACCCGTGTGCCATTTGGTGATAAGATCCTTCTGTGCTCTGGGGACTTCCGTCAGATCGCTCCCTTCGTTGCAAATGCACGTACGCCAACCGACATTGCTTCTGTTTCACTTCGGGCGTCTCATCTGTGGCAATGTTTCAAAATCTTCTCTCTCACGACGCCACATAGGACGAGTGGTTCCACTGAATATTCCGAATTTCTGCTTGCAGTCGGCAATGGGACTATTCCTTCAATGTCTCTGGGGGAAAGGCGGGGCAATCAAAGTCTAATACCACTGCACGGTGTTAGGCACGTGACGTCTTTGATTGATTTGATTTCCTCCGTTTTTCCTCGTGATGTCTTAATGAATCCCGATTTGTGTTCTCGGCAGGCGATCCTCTCAACTCTAGTTGTGAATATCAAGGAGGTCAATGATAACATATTGCACTTACTTGACGGCCACCTTTATGAGTTGAGAAGCGCCGACTCTGTCGACAAGGAAAATTATGACGGTCTGGATGTCGACGTTCAGTTGCTGAACCAGGCTACTGGCAAGGGTGTGCCAGATAATATTCTGCGTTTGAAGATCGGTTCTGTGTGCCTCATAATGAGGAATCTCAACATCGCTGAAGGACTCGTGAACGGCACCAAAGTCATTGTGACAGCAATTACCAATCGGTTAATTACTGTCAGACTTCCTGGACAGATGGAGCCTATATGTATTCCTAGAATAACATTTACGTTTCCATTTGTCGAGGGATCGCCGCTTCGGGTCCGCCGACGTCAGTTCCCACTGATGTTGGCCTATTGTATGACTGGCCACAAGAGCCAGGGTCAGACAATAGATTCAGTTGGTGTTGATCTGTGCACAGACTGCTTTACTCATGGACAGCTGTACGTGTTGCTTGGTAGGGTCAGACATCCAGATCACATTGCCGTACTTGTCCACCCTGACAAGATTAATGAAGGAGTCGCAAAAAACATTGTGTATGGCGAACTCCTTCAATGAAACCGATCATGACGAGCAGTAGGCTAGGGGATCTGCATAGTAAAAACTCCCCGGTGTTGTACATATTTGAATGTTATATAGACATCATTGGGGTCTGGGGGCGGAGCCCCCAGCGAGCCGTAAGGCGAGTATATATATATATATATATATATATATATATATATAGAGAGAGAGAGAGATATTCTTTATTTACAATCATTGAGATTGAAAATAGTTAACATTGATTTAGTTTAATTGACATTGAATTCTTCTTTCCAATTTAAGAATTCTTTAATATCATAAAAAGGTGGATCCAGTAGCCATTTTTGTAACTTCTTCTTAAATTTTCTATGATTTTGATCTTTGATGCTATCCGGTAAAACATTGTAAAATTTAGATCCAGTATATGTTGGTTTAGTTTTGAATAATTTGGAGTGGTGTGGTGGAAGGTTGTAGTTGTCAGCATTTCTCGTATTATAATGGTGTATATTATGTATTATGTGTATACATGATATATTATGTATATACATGATTAAATAATATATGATTATATATATGATACTAAATATATTAATTATCATATGAAATCAACAAATTAAATTTAACATGCAAATCAAGCGGAAGGGTCCTAAGCTTACATATCACCCCGCACTATTCGGTTAGCACCATGAATTCAGCTTGAAATAAATTGTACCAGCAAACTGACACATACTTTCTCCCTTAAAGCAAGAAAATCTACAATAAATTAAAGTAAATTTATAATCGAATCACAAATACGTACCAAATTTTATTGAAAACGCTTAGAAATTAACGGAGATAATGGTTTTTGAATATTTGCCATAAGAATAACATTAGACAATGTACTGTGTTTACCACCAAACGCAGGGGTGCCCATCCCCCCAAGCCTCATGACATCCTCCCCCCCAAAATTTGACATCCCTCCTCCCAAATTGTCATAACACCCTCTTCATTATCAGCCATAATCTGGACCTAACACACTACATAATTTCAGTAGATCTAATCAGTAATCATCCTGAGAATATGTGGTATTTGAAATAAACAGAGGTAATTGTATTTCTTCACTTGAAATTTTGGATGAGATCGAGGTGAGATCTTACTTTCCTAAAACTAAATACCCCCGTTGCAGCAGACCTGCATACTCAGCGAATTTAAATGCAAAACAACATATTTCAATCCAAAATAGCAAGATTTTACATGTTTTTGAAAGCTCCATAAGAATAACATGGGGAATGAGTATGCAGATTTGCTGCTACGGGTATATTAAAACTGGGTGGTTTTAATTCAATATTTAGTAGATACTAGAAGAAGCTATGTACCAAGTTTTATCAAGATTCATTTTCCTACTACTGGATATTGATGCTTAAATCAGTAATATAAATAAATACCTTACAATATCCGGGATTTTCGTTTTCGTTACTGCGACATGTTTCGTGGCAACAACCACATCTTCAGGCAGCGTCTTTGAGGACTTGTCATAGAATTAAAATAAAAACACCGAATGACACATGACACTTACATACAAACATCATAGTAATAAAACAAATAAGACCGGTCATTGATTAGGTTAGCTCCCGTCGCAAAGTTTTCCAGAGCAGTAATTTACAAATCCTTCACCAATGCAACAATAAAAATAAAAATAAAATTACTGCTCTGGAAAACTTTGAAATTTATAAGGCTGTTAAAACAGAGGGCAACAATGTTTTGAATGACAAAGTAAATAGCCAAGCAAATGCATTGTTTGAAACCATTATTAGAATAGATAAAAGCCAAGAACAGCTGACTACAGGTAACACAACCCCGTCACGTGACCTTCAGAAATTCCCCAGTCGCTGCCGGTTCGACCTAGCGTCCACGCACCGCGACGGGAGCTAACTTAATCAATGACCGGTCTTATTTGTTTTATTACTATGATGTTTGTATGTAAGTGTCATGTGTCATTCGGTGTTTTAATTTTAATTCTATGACAAGTCCTCAAAGACGCTGCCTGAAGATGTGGTTGTTGCCACGAAACATGTCGCAGTAACGAAAACGAAAATCCCGGATATTGTAAGGTATTTATTTATATCACTGATTTATCAAGATATATTTAGAAATAAGCGAGATATAGAATTTTTCTTATTCCCCATAAGGTTAACATTGGGACAACGTACTGTGTTTACCAGTTTCAATATCTCAGTAACCAATGGACATAGAGCAGTGATTCCAAATACTTAATTGTTGTTTTTTTTAGCTAAATTCAATGGTGCCACCAAAAAAATCGATTATTTTTATTTTTCTATGTAAAAGACTCAAAAAACCCATTTTTGGGGGGTTTACCCCCCTTTACCCCCTCCCCCTCCGGTAGTCCGATCGGGCTGGTTTTCAAACTCGTCCGAATAATTACTACTTTACATGGCTGTGCCAAATTTCATTCAGATTGGACCATTTTTACGGCTGCTATCGTGATTAAAGACACATATACAGGGTGCGGCAAAAGTCAGCGTACCGAAAATGCAGTTAAACTATAGCTAGTATTAACAGTATTATTTTAATGTACCTGGTAGAAAAGCTGCTCAAACTGACCACCATCATTGTCTATACACTGGTAGCACCTTTTTGACACTGATTTACAGATTTTGTTGCATAGTTGTGGTGTTAATAAAACATAAAAGTATTTTGTTATAAATTCTTTTAAATGTTCTAAACTTTGAGGTTTCTCGGAAAACACGTTTTCTTTTAACAAACCCCATATACTAAAATCGCACGGAGTTTATTCTGGCGACCTAGCAGGCCAATCAATAGTTCCTCTTCCTCCGATCCAATCATCGAAGTTATCATTTAAAAAAGGCTCGAACATTAAGGACGTGGTGCGAACATTAAAACCATTCATAATAGAAGTTAAAAAAACAAGCACTACACTTGCCAACTTAACTTGACTGTCACAAGTGGGATACTAACACAACAAACATTCATCGATAAAGAATAAACGAAGACAAAATAAACCATAACTAGATGATAAGATAAGATAAGGATTGACAATGTATTAGCGCGAGAGATAAACAATGGCGCTCACTGGCCTGCAGCAGTACGCTGACTTTTGCCGCACCCGGTATATATAAGAATAAGAATAAGAATATCTTTATTTGACTTTAAACACAAGTTACATTGTGTAATGGACATCGTCTGTAAACATTGTATACAATACAATAACTAAAATAAAATTACAGTGGTCAACCTAAAAACAAACCCAATCATCCATGAAGATAACAATCTCAACTAAAACTACCTCTAAAATCTAGAAAATCTTTTACATCGTAAAAAACATTGTTAATGAGGAAAGTATTAAGTTTACGTTTGAAACAATTGAAAGGCAATCTACGGAAATCTGTAGGTAATTTATTGAACATTGAAATCTGCAAATATTTGTGGGACTTAGAAAATTTTTGTAATCCAGGTTTACTAATATTTAGATTTTGACAGTTTCTGGTTTTATATCCATGAACCTCGTTCCTTAGTGAAAATTGTTCAGAATTTTCTTTTACAAACAGAATATTTTGAAAAATAAAAATACTTTGCACAGACATGATTTGAAATTTTTTGAAAAAGGGTTTGCAGCTATCCTGCTGGGGAATGCCTGCCAAAATCCGCAATGCTCTTTTTTGCCACAGAAGTACCTGCCTCGCTCCAGAGCTATTACCCCAAAATATGTTCCCATATAGAAGGTGACAATGGAAAAAGCTGAAATAGGACATGAGCATCATCTTTTTGGAAACAGAGGACTTTAATCTTCTTAGAAGGAAACACACCCGAGATAGTTTTGAGATGACTTGATTGGTATGGTCCACCCAATACAACTTTGGATCCAAGAGAAGACCCAGAAGTCGGACAGGCTTTTGTTCAATAGGGGACTCCTTAAGAGAGAAAAATATTTTTTCTGTTTTTGAATCATTGATTTCCAGACAGTTTGCTTCAAACCAATTGGTAGACACATTAATACTATTATTGATGATTCTTACAATCGATTCAAATTTATCGCCAGAAACGACAAATGACGTGTCATCCGCATACAAGACAGTTTACAGGGCATATTACTTGGAAGATCATTAATAAACAAAAGAGGACCCAAGACTGATCCCTGTGGTATACCTGCAAAAACATCCTTTGGACTAGAAATTTCATTGCCAATAGCGACTCTCTGTTGCCTGCCACAAAGGTAAGTTTCAAAAAAATTCAGATACTGATTTTTTATTCCATACAAGATAGTTTTGACAGAAGAATTTTGTGTGGGACGCTGTCAAAAGCTTTTTTCAAATCCACCAAAGCCAAGCCTAAGAACTCACCTGTTTCAAAAGAAGATAGAACCATAGAAAATATACTTTCCAGAGCTGCAATAGTGGATGAACCAGGGATGAAGCCAAACTGACTTTTTGAAAGAATGCAATTTTTGTTCAAATACTGAAAAAGTTGGTATTTAATTGATGTCTCCAAGAATTTTGAGAAAACAGGCACAATCGAAATGGGTCTATAGTTTGAGATGCAATTCTTTTTCCCTTTCTTATATAGGGGAATCATCTTAGAAGTCTTCAGACATTCTGGAAAACACCCTTGGGTCAATGATAGGTTAAGAAGATAAGACAGAGGTTCGAGAATAAAGGGAGCAATGTACTTGACCATATTATTTGATAAGCCAAAAATATCCTCGCTTTTTGATGTTTTCAGATTCCTAAGAATATCATACAACCCAGGGACCGAAATCAACTGAAATGCAAAATCCTTGGAGAAAGAACCAGATTCAGGCATGTATTTAAGAAAGTCATTGCTGGAGGACACACCACAAGATATGAAAATGAACGAATGGTTTTTTTTTGCTTCTGGGGGCCCCAAAACGAAAAGTTATCATGGTCTCGGGCTTAGGTCTTACCATGAGTACTACGGTAACAGCTTCTTCCCTATAGGGGAAATTCGCTATAAATCGTTTATCTAATTATTTATGGGAGGTGGGAAGTAGAGATCGAGTATTTTCGAGCCGAGTTTTTTGCCATTAGTTACTACCACTGACAACTTATAACAGTTGAATGCGATATAATTTTAAAGTAATTTTTTCATACATGCAGTTAATCTTTCTCTGCCATCAGTAAAACCTCATTTGTTTAACTGAAATTGAAGACTGCATTTGAGTTATTAAGAATAGTAAATTTATATGACCTTATTCCTTTCTATGATTCGAGGTTTTTTCTCATTCCTTTTCTTTTCAAATGATTTTGTTTTTGTTTTAGAAACTAAAGCAAAGTATATTAAATCTTATATTATATAAAAGATTCCACGATCGCAATTTTACCAGGGAGAATAACTTAAAGGAAATATTTCAACAAAATATTTAATTAGGCAAAGAAGGCATATTAAAGATGGCATGAATTTTTGATTTTAGTACAGTACACTCCCAATTATCCGAGATCTTCGGGACCGAGGTTACCTCAGATAACACGAACCTCGGATAATACGGAGTTTACGTGTGTTTTGAGGTAGGGCTGTAATAACACCACTTCAGAATGTTTTATTAGATATAGTATTATCCAATAAATACGGCAACACAAGTCCTTTCGAGTTGCAGGTAAAAGAACTTTAAATAAAGGAACTTGTATTACGCATTATTTTAACGCTGAGTAAGGAAATAAAAACGTATATTTAAGCTTAGAGCTGCCTCGGATAAACCAGAGCCTCGGATAATCGGGGCTCGGATAATCGATAGTGTACTGTACTGTAATTTCATTTGGAACACAGGGAGGACCAGTGAGCCTAAACAAGTTATTAAGCTTGGATTGGAGAATACAGCAAATAATGATATAGTGAGTTTATAAAATGTTTTGTTAATTTATTTCGTATCATTTATTATTTTATATTTGCTCTTAGTTCAGGAATACCTTAAAGGTGAATTACCTAAAAAATATTACATCGTGTTTGATTTATGGATCAATATGTAATAATAATTTTTAACATGACACTTATGTAGAAATGCAATGCCAGTTATATTCTTATCTTTAAAAAACTCAGTTCAAAAGAATCTTGAAACTTGCGAGTTTTTTAACTTTACTCGTCTCGACTTCAAAATGCACTACTCACACACCTCTATTTTTGATTTAATGTAACATCCTATACTCTTTCTGTTATCCTACTATCCTACTATAATATTATAAATGTAAAAGTATGGATGTTTGTGTGAATATCTGTCTTTCAACCAAGTGAAAAATACTGGACCAACTGAGCTGAAATTTTGCAGGAATAGAGTCGCTATATCAGAAAAGGACATAGGCCTATTCACTTCCTTAAAATCCCCTCAGGTTACGCCCGATGAACGTCCTTCAATGTCTACATTTTATAAGGATGTAAACATTCAAATACTGAATTGTAAACAAAAGTGAATACTAAAATTTGAAATAGCAGAAGTAAGATCAGCTGTAATTTTAACGTGAGCGAAGCCACGGGCAATAGCTAGTTCTTCATGTAACACGATTCTTATGATTTATTTTACGAAATGACTTCAGAAATGTTGATCTAATGAATTTAAGAGGGCTCCCTACCAACGGCAGTTTTCGTTTTTCTGCGACACTAGCAGCGACTTTTGGAACTGCGGCTCCATAATAGCCCATGTTAAATTTGTGCACATTTTGCCGCGCAAGCCGGTGCACGGGTAAACGCAGTGGCATTTAGCGTCTCCAATTCTTAAAATAAAAGTTATTCGGATATAGCATTGTAAAGGTAACGAGTTGCAGAGTATTTATTGCTTCTTTAAAATCATACATGCTCACTCATTAAAATACATAGCGTTAAAGTTGGCCAACTTCAACGGAATGTATCTTCAGAATACGTTAACATGAGTGATTTTGGATTAGCAATTAACATTCTACAACTCTTTTTCTTTGAAATGCTATGTTAAATTTAATTTCATTTTGAAAACTAGGCCCTAAATGACACCGCGCGGAGCGTGTTTTAGGCATGTTTTGGGGTAGGTAGGGAACCCTCTTAAGCGAAAATAGTAGTTATTTATACAAAGGCTACTATAAGAGCAAAATAATAAATAATAAAGCAACCTCTTATGTCCAAAGTTTGATGTCCAACCTAAATTTGAGTTTTACACATTTAAATTTCTATGTATTGGAGAATAGTTCACTAAAATATCTGAGAAAAAATACGATCAAAATTTTAAAACTGTATAGGAATACAGTTTGATATTCAAAAAGCTAAATGCTAATTGTTAGTATTTTATTCCCCAATCACAATGTATTTTTATGCATATAATTTGCAAACTTTTCGTTTGCAAAGAATTTATTCATTATACACTTTTTTATGGCTCTTATTTAAAAGGAAATGAGTTCTATAATTATAACTAATATTTATTCTTAACACTACTTATTAGTAAATACCTTACTAAATATTTCTAAGCCTTGATAAAATATCAGTTAAATGTTTGAAATTTCAATCACCAAAATAATCTGTTTTCTATTACTTTTGTTAACCGTATGAATACTATTTACAAGTATCGCTCAATAATTAAACCATGAAAAGTAATTCTTCGTCCAACACAAATCCTGAATTACTTTATTATGAATGGAATCAATGGCTGAACTATTTTTCGGCCGACCGTAGGGGCCAATATTATGCGTGATTTTCATACTTCGATCGCAGCGTTCGCAAAAATTAAATCCGCTGTTTTCTGCGTTCGATAAACATACGCGTATAAACTTTGCGCCATTGCACAATATAATTATAGTCCAATAATATTTGATAATATTATTTGTAATGATTATCTTTCTGAGCATAGGCCTACTCGAATTTTCAATCAATGTGATCTAAAAATTTTATCCTTTTTCCAAGTTAAAAAAATCCCCCCAAAACTTCTTTTGATGGCGGCCTGAGTGCCATATCCCCCCATTCTGGGCACCCCTGGCCAAACGAAAATATCAATTATCTCTGCAACCAGTTGATGTAGACTAATAATTCAAAATTCTGGATTATTTACTTTGCAAACCAAATTTAATGGTTGCAAGTATATTTTCTTTAGAAGTTACAGATTTTGTGAGATTTTAAAAATATGAATTTTTTACGACTTAAACCCTCATAACTTCTGAACCTGAATTTGTAATGACTGTGGAGTAATTTTATTTGTAATATTAAGCACTAAAAACTATGAAGTTTTTATCAAAATTTTTAGAGCTGTTTTTGAGTAATATCGATTTTTGTAGTTTTTTATGGGTTTTTATTGGGTAAATACCCTTTAAAATCAAAAATTCAAAAAAATGAAAAAAAAACGCCTGGGGTTATCATGGCTTTATACCTACCTTCATGCATGCCAAATTTCATGAAAACTGGAGCACTGGTGTCGTCTCTAGCTTTGTTAAAATATATGTCAAAGGCGTCCGTGGGGATGTCCGTATGGAATGATGACATCCACTCGGTCGGAGGGACACCACTCTGAAAATCACTTTTTTGGATTCAGGGAGCTTAAAACAAATATTTCCACTAACAACTCTTAATCGAAAATGTTGACGAAAACAATACTTTTTCCATATACTATGTACAGGGTAGAGAAAGTAATACCCCCGTGTCAGCAGACCTGCATACTCAGCAAATTTCAAATGCAAAAGAACATACTGTATTTCAATCCAATATAGCGAGATTTGATATGTTTATTTAAGCTACTTAAGAATAACTTGGAGAATGAGTATGAAGGTTTGCTTCAACAGGTATGTTGAAACTGGGTGTTTTTAATTCAATAATTAGTAGATCTTAACTATAAAAAGCCATATACCAAGTTTTATCAAGATATGTTAAGAAATAAGGAAGATATAGCATTTTTTATTTCCCATAAGGATAACATGGGGAATGAGTGTGCAGGTTTGCTGCCATAAAACTGGAAATATCGGGGATTTTAGACTAACATACATTAAATCTCATCTAAATGAAGCCACAAACCACATTTTACTAAGATTTGTCAAGAAATAAACAAGATATACAATTTTACTTCCTTTAAGTTAAACATTGGGACAATGTCCTGTGTTTACCACTTCCAGCATCTCGATAACCGTTGAACATAGAACAATGATTCAAAATACCAAATTATTTGTTTTTTTTTAGCTGAACCAAAATTTGATAATTTTTATTTTTCCATGTGAGAAACAAAAACACCATTTTTTAAGGGGTTTATCCCCCTTTACCCCCCCTTCCGGTGGTTCGATCGGGCTGGTTTACGAACTCGTCCAATTGATTACCACTTTACCATGCTAACACACACACACACATATATAAATATTTTATTGTTTAATTCACGACTTAGGGCTGCTAATAGTATTTGTAAAAATAATAATGAACTTGAGCACCCTTTCAAGCTCATTATTATTTTGACAAATATATATATATAAATTCAAATGAATGGTGTTTTTTGGTTCTGGGGGCCATGAAACGAAAAGTTATCATGGTCTCGGGCTTAGGTCTTACCATGAGACCTACTGTAATAGCTTCTTCCCTATGTGGGAAATTCGCTAAAAACAAACAATTTAGTATTTTGAATCATTGCTCCATGTCCATTTGCAATGTATACTAACTCTCTAAGCGGGACATTCAATGTTAACTTTGTTTAGTTCCGCTGCCGAAAATCAGAGGAGAAATTAGTGCTGATGCATAGAATAGTTTAAGCATAGTTTGAAGCCCTCTGTTGTCTGCGCTTCTACTCACTATCCAAAATGTCAAAATAAGAATGTTTGTGTACAAAAACTGATTAAACATATTGGTCAAGATACAACCATACAAAACAATAATATACAATTGTCAAAATATACCACCAGCTCCTTGACTTCGGAAAGTCAGCCTGATTCGTGAACTACTATATTTCCAGTTGGACTGAAAAATGACAGTGGTACCATCTCTTTTTCGGCGGCGGAACTTCTCATTCTTCCAAAAGAGGTGTCCCTACTCAGAGGGTTGCCATTGGTTGTCGAGATATTGAAAGTGGTAAACACAATAGTCCATTGTCCCAATGTTAACCTTATGGGAAATAAGTGAAGTTCTATATTCCTCAACATTTCTCAATAAAACTTGGTCTTAGGCTTCTTCATCTGATATTACAAACCATTTTGGTGGCAGCAAACCTGCACACTCATTCCCCATGTTATCCTTATGGGAAATAAAAATATCCCCATTGCAGCACCCCTGCATACTCAGTGAATTTCAAATGCAAAAGATCATATTTTAATTCAACATAGCGAAATTTGACATGTTTTTGTAAGCTCCATAAGAATAACATGGGGAATAAGTATTTAGGTTTGCTGCAACAGTTACGTTAAAACTGGGTAGTTTTAATTCAATATTTAGTAGATCTGAACTAGAAGAAGCCATATACCAAGTTTTATCGAAATATGTTGATAAATAAGCAAGATATAGAATTTTACTTATTTCCCCTAAGGATAACATTGGGACAATGTACTGTGTTTACCACTAGCGATATCTCGATAACCAATGGTCATTCAGTAACAATTCAAAATACTAAATTATTTGGTTTTTTTAAGCTGAATTCAATGGTAGAAACAAAAATTACATTTTTTAATTTTTCTATGTAAAAAAATCCAAAACACCTATTTTTGGAGGGGTTTACCCCCTTAACCCCCCCTTCCAATAGTCCAATCAGGCTGGTTTTCGAACTCGTCCGAATAATTACTCCTTTACTGTCTGTGCCAAATTTCATTCAGATTGGACCATTTTTACACGGTTATCGTGCTTAAAGACACACATACATATATATAAGATATATATATATATATATATATATATATACAGGGTGTCCAACTTAACTGTGCCACCATTGCTATCTCAGAAACTATTGAATTTAGAGAAAACTTTAAATGGGGAACTTCACCTACATTTTTAAGACGTTTGAAAATATGAATTCCATTTTCTTCTAAATGGCCGCCATTTTCCAACTTGGCGGACAACTTTGATTTTTCTTATAGAACACCCTGTATTTTATGGCGTATTTGGATTCTACGCTTAATTTTAAAAACTTTTTACTCTTTGACATTTTTTCCTAAACTCAATGGTTAAGGAGATATAAGCAGTTAAAGTTTGATTTTTCCCCATAAGAAATGCATTGCGTTATTGTTGGTACTCAGTATATCAATAACGGTTGGGTTAATTAGAACATACCAGAGAACAAAGGTGCTTTAAAATGTGATTTTAGTTTAGATTCAATCACATAAGTAGTTCTTAGTCGAGATTCCTCATGGAAGTTAATAATTTTGAATATTTTTATACTCCATAAGGATTGCATGGGATGGCACAGTTAAAATGGACACAATGCATTTCAAATGGGGAAACATCAAACTTAACTGCTTATATCTTCTTAACCATTTAGGAAAAAACCTTGGGTTAAGGAAAAAATGTCCAAGAGTAAAAAGTTCTTACAATTAGGTGTAGAATTCAAATATGCCATAAAATACAGGGTGTTCCATAAGAAAAATTAAAGTTGTCCGCCATATTGGAAAATGGCGGCAATTTAGGAGAAAATGGAATTCATATTTTTAAATATCTTAAAAAATTAGGTGAAGTCCCCCATTTAAAGTTTTCTCTAGATCCAATAGTTTCTGAGTTAGCAATGGTGGCACAGTTAAGTTGGACACCCTGTATATATATATATATATATATATATATATATATATATATTGTAATATTGAAATAAAAACAAAGTACCCTTTAACTTTCTTTATTAATCGACTTTTATTTAAAAAAAGTTGATTAATAAAGAAAGTTAAAAGGTACTATGTTTTTATTTTAATATTACAATACATAATAGTAGCCCCAGCGACCACATATAGTTCAGTAAAGTGAAAAATTCCAAAACCCCAAAAAAAAATTAGCACAGGCAAGGAATTTGGTACAGATGTTGGGTATATCTTCCTTTTGAACATACTAAAAGTCCCCTAAAATTGGAGCTGTGCTACGGCGCCATCTTGGAAAATGGCGGCAAATTTCTGTATTTTTGCCTTTATCTCCTTTATTATTGGAGATACAGAAAAAAGTTTCAAATAAAAATTGTAGCTCATTAAAAAATACACATTTTTGGTTATTATCATTTCTTCTCTAAACCCAACGGTTTTTGAGTTATTTGCGATTAAGTATAGTTATTGTTTTTGATTCATCTAAATTATAAGAAAAATGTGTTGTAATATGACATTTTAAGGGGTATATAAAAGAAAAATTTTATTTTTTTAATGCATAATATTATTCTAATACCATTGCCGATAATGAAGGGAGGTATGAACTTCAGTTTTCGTTGGAAAAAAATCAGCCGCCATCTTGGATCCGCCATATTGCATGCAGTAATTATTTTCAAATGTAAACATAGTGTTGTGACACATCATTTCAAACTAGATTTTCACGCTATTTACAATGCCAAAATCCGTTTTTGAAAATCTTGACTCGTTTTCAAGATATACCCAAACAAAGATTATTCCCTGTATAATCCTTATGGACGTTTCGAGCTTGGGATATTTTTTGGGATTTTTTTGGACTATTTTCCTTATAGCTCCGGATGTAATCAAAGTACGCTGTTCGTTCTCATCTTAAACTATTCAGTAGTATTTTGGCCTCCATATAAGCAACTTATCAATTGATTCAGATTCATTAGATATGAGTGAATCATATCTAATCCTTTATTAATCATAAAATGTGATTTTTCTAAATTCAATGTTCAGTAAAAATTGTATCAAATCAAATCAAATCAAAATTTCTTTATTCATATAAGTACAGAAGTACAGAATGGTGTCAGTAAATATTATATAATCATCAACAATAAAAAGTCCTTCCTTAAGACTATTTTACAAAATTCATCAGCACTATTTTTAGCCTCTTCTTATAATTATCAAAGAAATGAGAAAAAATCCTCCAGTCTATATAATGGTCTATTGATAAGAAATATTTTTAAGTGTTTCTTAAATAAATTAAAGTCAGTTATACTTTGTAAATTTTCTGGTAAATTGTTGTAAAATTGTATGCCGTTATATGAAGGTATTTTTTTGTAAATTGATAAATTATGTTTATTATATGCCAGCTGGTTGCCCTTTCTAGTTGAATAATTATGAAACGAATTAAGTTTTGGCAATTCATCTAGGTTCGATTTAATATGAAGAATTATCTGAAAAACATATAAAGTATAAACAGTCATAATTCCTCTTTCTTTGAAATGTTCTTTCACAGAGTCTTGTGGATTTAATTTTAACATGATACGAATTGCTTTTTTTTGCAGTCTTAGAATGCTATTTAAATTATTAACAGATGTACATCCATAAAGACATAACCCAAAAGAAATGTGTGATTCAATTAAAGCATGATAAATTATTTTTAAGGTACTAAAACTGCTAAATTTAGACATTTGTCTTAATGCATATAGGCCTGAAGAAACTTTCCTACACACATGATCCACATGACAGTCCCAATTAAATCTGTCATCTATATTTAATCCAAGAAACTTAGTTGTTTTAACTTCACGCAATAAAATTTCATCCATGAAAATATTAGTGTTGGCTGCGTTTTGCTGTAAAAAAGAGAAATTGATATAGCTAGTTTTATCTGGATTAGGTAATAAATTAATATCATTTAAATATTGAATACACTCTGAAAGGTGAACAAAAGACGAAACTTCAACATCAGAGTTCGAATTTCCTGATATTTTAACATTAATATCATCAGCAAAGAGACAAATACTGTTGGGATGTTCTATTATCGAGGGAAAACCGGTCAGATATATTAAAAATAATAGGGGTCCCAAAATAGATCCTTGAGGGACACCATATTTCACTATACTTGTTGTAGAAGTATATGTAATTAGTTGATTGAAATTGTTTACATGATCAATTGTAACGTACTGTTGCCTGCCAATTAAGTAAGATTCAAACCATCGCAAAGTTCTCCCCTTAACACCAATAGAATCTAATTTTTTCAGTAATAAATCATGAGAGACACTGTCAAATGCCTTTGTTAAATCTAAGAAAATTCCAACAACCTTCTCTTTTGCATCAATGGAACCAATGACAGACTCACAGAAGTCAATCCCTGCACTAATCACAGATTTCCCCTCTCTGAAACCAAATTGTTGTTTATCTAATAAATTGCTATCGTTTAAGAATTTTGATAGTTGTAAATGCACTGTTCTTTCAAAAATTTTGGAAAAAGAAGATAGAAAAGATATGGGTCTGTAATTACACACCTCCCTTGGGTCACCTTTTTTATAACAGGGTTTAATTTTTGATTTCTTTAATTTTTCCGGAAATATGCCAGATATGAAAGAAGAATTAATGACATGCAATAATGGCATTAATAAATATATGCGTGCCTGCTTAATTATGGGCATTGGTATTTCATCCCAGCCTGTTGAGTATTTATTATCAAAAGATGTTATAACATTATCCAATTCTTCATATGTAATCGAAGAAAGATTAAATTTAGAAAAAGGTTTTTGTGCAGATGATAAAACATGTTTTGAATTAGGAGAGGATTTTAACCTTGGCAATATGTTATTAACAACCATATTTGAGTAGTAATTATTAAAAAGGTTACATACATTTCCTACATCAGAAATACCATTAGACTCAATATAAGGTAAACCTGTAATATTACCGTTAATACTTTTATCCTTCAGTCCTACTTCCCTGTTTATAATGTTCCATGTAGTTTTACTAACATTTGGCGATTTTTCCACTAATTTATCATAATAGCTACATTTTGTTTCAATAACTTCTTTTTTTAATTCTTTCTTTTTTTTATCCAACATGTTTTTAACAGATTGGTCCCTAAAACTCCTAACAGCCTTACTTAAATTTAAAACATCAGCTCTTTTGTTGATAATATCTTTTGTCACCCAATTTTCACAATTTTTTAGCCTACTTTTAACCTTTGGAAAGCAAATATCAAAATCATACCTGAATATCTCATAAAAAATATCAAACTTATCAGCTACAGGAGCATTAAAAACATTACACCAATTTTCACTTGCCAACATATTACAAAATAGTGCAACATTAGCTTCAGTAAATTTCCTACGATAAGTTACAATATTTTTTGGGGGTTTCTGTATATCAATTCCATTATCATGAATCACAAAACATTGTGCATCATGGTCAGACAATGCTGTAATAATTCCTGAGATTTTTGTTTTGTTCCTAGCTATATTGGTGAAAACATTATCAATAGCACTCTCTCTTGTTTCACAGATTCTAGTAGGGAAATCTACTAATGCTTTCATTTCATAAGATTTTAAAATATTTACTAACAAACGTTTATTATTAGATTCCTCCAACACATCAACATTAACATCTCCTACAACCACTATATTTTTAAAATTCCTATTTAATGTTTCCAATAGGTCATCAAATTTTTCTAAAAATATTTTATCATAACATTGTTTGGGAGTTCTGTACACCCCAGCTAAAATAAATGAAAATTTCCCAGACGTTACTTTAACCATACAGCATTCAAATTCCTTTTCACAAACTATACTTGTAATGTTTGCTAAAATCAAAGGTTCAACTTTGAGTACTGATTTAGCTAAAATTAACACACCACCTCCATTCGATAACTTTCGAGCGTAAAAAGCTTTAACAACAAAATTTTCCAAATTCAAACGGTTTATTTCTTCTTCAGTCATTTTGTGCTCTGTCAGTACTAATATTTCAACTGAAATTTCATCCAGTAAAAGAGATAAAATTTCCAATCTAGAAGACAAATGCTGGATGTTTTGATGCAAGATACTAATTTGTTTACCATTATTTTTGTGATTGCTGTATGCTTTACCTATTTTATTTTGATGAAATGTTGATGAGTTAATGGAATGATTTTGTCTATTTAAGTTATGGTTACATTTTAAGAGAGGCTGCAGTTTAAAGAAATGGTGGAGTTTGAAATTAAATCTGTATCATTAAAACTATAACTAACAGGTTTACATAAATCACTCACAGAATCACTCACTTTATTGCCTTTTTCACTAACATCACAACCACTTATACTTGTTGGGACACTACTGGTGGAACGGGGCGATGACGCATCATTGCTGGGATGAGGCGCAGATATAACATCGCTGGGCTGGGGCGCACTTCTCTGTTGCTGCCACTCTTTTGGTGTCGACACTGCCATCTCCTCATGATGACATGGCTGGTGAATAGGTAAAGGCAGTGGCGGGAACAAAGTCATGTCTTGAATAAATGGAGTTGAGTTTGCTGCTAAATGCAATTTCGACTCATGTTGCACATTTATACTAACCAAGCATTTTGAAACGGTGGCATGAAGTTTCCTCAAAAACTCAACATGAGATAATCCATCTCCAATCGGTCTTTTAGTTTTATAAACAACCACACGTATAGAGGCTTCTGTTTCAAGATGAAATTTCACGAGATTTTCAGCAAACTTGTCTATTGAAACCTTGTCTCGAACACACCCTATGGGTGAACAAATTAGAGTATCGAGCTTTTTCCTCTTGAAGTTTTCAGTCATTTCTTGGAAGGATTGATCATAATCTGATAAGGTAGGTTTCTCGTAGAATTTAGCTTTAGTCACTAAACCAAAAACTATAGGTCCTCCTTTAGTTATTTGACAGATTCTAAATAATCAGATTTAGTATATCTCAGATTCTAAATAAGATATAAACTTCTTTCTGGTATTAAACCGACCAGTAAAATGTTAGCTTTCATTTGAGCTATTGATCATGAAAATAGGATAATTTTAAGCCGAGGTGTGTTATTTTATCTTACATAAAATTTAACGTTTTTAGCATTCAATCTTCAGTTGAAGACATATATCTCAAGCTCTAAGTGAGACATAATCCTCATTAAAGACTTAAATTAAATGGTAAACTATGGGCTTTCTTTTGAGATATTGATCATGAAAATCAGTCAATTCTAAGAAGAGTAATAATCCTTTATTTAAACTAAAATGTAATTATTTTAGAGTTTTTTCCTTAAGTAAGAACTCATATCTCAAGTTCTTAAAGAGATACAATCCTTTTTAATATCTTAAACAAATTGGTGACTGATTGGCTTTCATTCGAACTATTGATCATGAAAATCGGACCAATCTAACCTGAGTTATAATCCTTTATTTGTCAATATAATTTTAGAAAAATCTCATCTTATGATTAATAAATGTATCATAGCTCATCCCTAATAAATCTGAATCAATTGATAAGTTGCTTATATGGAAGCCAAAATACTAACGAATATTTTAAGACTATAACGAACAACGTACTTTGATTACATCGGAGCTATAAGGAAAATTGTCCAAAAAAATCCCAAAAAATATTCCAAGCTCGAAATGTCCATAAGGATTAAACAGGGAATAATCTTTGTTTGGGTATATCTTGAAAATGAGTCAAGATTTTCAAAAACGGATTTCGGCATTGTAAATAGCGTGAAAATCTAGTTTGAAATGATGTGTCACAACACTATGTTTAAATTTGAAAATAATTACTGCATGCAATATGGCGGATCCAAGATGGCGGCCGATTTTTTTTACCAACGAAAACTGAAGTTCATACCTCCCTTCATTATCGGCAGTGGTATTAGAATAATATTATGCACAAAAAATAAAAATTTTTCTTATATATACCCCTTAAAATGACATATTACAACACATTTTTCTTATAATTTAGATTAATCAAAAACAATAACTATACTTAATTGCAAATAACTCAAAAACCGTTGGGTTTAGAGAAGAAATTATAATAACCAAAAATGTGTATTTTTTAATGGGCTACAATTTTTATTTGAAACCTTTTTCTGTATCTCCAATAATAAAGGAGATAAAGGCAAAAATACAGAAATTTGCCGCCATTTTCCAAGATGGCGCCGTAGCACAGCTCCAATTTTAGGGGACTTTTAGTATGTTCAAAAGGAAGATATACCCAACATCTGTACCAAATTCCTTGCCTGTGCTAATTTTTTTTGGGTTTTTGGAATTTTTCACTTTACTGAACTATATGTGGTCGCTGGGGCTACTATTATGTATTGTAATATTAAAATAAAAACATAGTACCTTTTAACTTTCTTTATTAATCAACTTTTTTTAAATAAAAGTCGATTAATAAAGAAAGTTAAAGGGTACTTTGTTTTTATTTCAATATTACAATATATATATATATATATATACAGGGTGTCCAACTTAACTGTGCCACCATTGCTAACTCAGAAACTATTGGATCTAGAGAAAACTTTAAATGGGGGACTTCACCTAATTTTTTTATACTCATTCCCTATGTTATCGCGTTATCGGATTTTTTTTCAAATCTAGGCTCATACCTACCTTATTTCTCAACATAACTTGGTAAAACTTGGTACATGACTTTTTCTAATTAAGATCATCTAAATAAATATTTAATTCACTCAGTTTTTACATACCTGATGCAGCAAATCTGCATACTTATTCCCCATATGTTACTCTTATGGAGATTACAAAAACGTGTCATAATAATCTCGCCATGCTGGATGGAAATATATTTTTTGCATTTGAAATTCGCTGAGTATGCAGGTATGCTACAACGGGGATATTTGGTATTTAGGATGAGTAAATCCCTGCAGCTCAAGTCTACAATCCCCGGTTTTACCCGATTTTTCTTAATCCTCTCGAAATCCCCGAATGGCCTTCAAAATACCCGAAAACTAGGTAAATATCCGTTTTCTGGTGAGACTGAAACCAATAAAACCACACCGAAATTACCAACTAAAAAAGTATCTTGAGTTTGAAATTTGGGTAAATACCTAGGTCTGTAAAAGAGAAGAAAAGAATAACTGTCCTCATGTTGTCTAAATTTACATAATCAAATAAACGGTATCAGGAAACTGACACATACTTTCTCCCTTCAAGTCATTCAAAACCAGAAAACATACATAGTGAAATAAAACAAATTAAAAATTAATTATCACACAAATATATACATAATTCTATCAAAATTGGTTAGTAAATAACGGAGATATCGGTTTTTAAATATTTGCCATAAGAATAACAGTACCTGGTGGACAAAGCCTTGCTCGGTGTTATTTAATGTTTACCAGTTCATCCAGTTACTATAAAATATTTCAATGTCATAAAATTTATAAATATAAACCTTTTTTATTACTCCATGGACTCTTCATCCCACCAGCTGTATTTTCGACGGGGCACACGGGCGACTTGTGGACCTCTATGACGTCACGGTCCATGACGTCATTACATCGTCATAGATCCTGTCGTCTGTTACTGTCTGCTAGGAAAATGTCTAATTGGTCATTATTGATAAGTAGGTCTACTGGTGGGCCCCCATTATTGATGCCACAAAAACTATGACTGAAGTTATGAATACAGTGTTTTTAGACAAATAATTTATAGTTTAATTGTTTTATGATATTGAAAATCAGATTTGAGCCCTATAAATCTTCAACATAAGTCTTTAGGCTTAAATTATAAAATATAAACCTTAACCTTAACATGCAAGGAATGATAACTACTTTCGGGTTTTGGAACTAAACTATTAAATAATGAACCTTTGTCTTATAAATAAGAGTAAGACGGCGTTGAGGAATTTAAAATGAATATGATGGTCTATGTTCCTCGAGGAACAGGAATATTCCTTAATTACAGTACACCTAGGCCTACATCAATGTGGCATGTCCTCTGAAAATAACACTGTATAGTTGGGTATGTATGTTAAATATTTGCTTAAACTATTACGTACCTATTTAAACTTAGAAAATTTTAACAGGCTGGTTAATTTTTTTTATTTTTATCTGGGATTGAGTTGCCCCTTCGCACAAGTAGAATTTATGATCGACAACATCAACTAGACTTTTAGAATTGATATGGGAAAATTAAAAGGAATATCATAAGTTATTCCTTTACTAATGAACAATAACAACATAAGTTATTCCTTGAGATGTTGCAATCAACATATTCTTTGGTCGATCGCAGTGATGTGGTGGAAGTGAAAAACATTGAGGTGTTTACTAGCTTTACACAAGGGAAAGAGTTCCACAGAGGGATCTAAGTTAAGATTTATTATCTTTTATTTAAATATTGAATTTATGGATATGCTCTGTACAGGGCCCGTATCAATGACTTTAGGCGCCTCAAGGAAAAAAGTTTGAGAGGGGCAGCGACCACATAGTAGAAATAGACGGAGCATAGCAATCTTACTTGCATTACAGCAAGTGAAGCCTGGGCCGCCATATTGTCTGGGTGTAGAAACATAAAATGGCGCTTAAAACGGCGTAGTCTGACAGTGCTCATGTTTCAAATAACTCGTAGTTTATACCATTTAGCGTTGAGGCTTAAGGTTGAAATTTGGCATGTGAAGAGTCCTTTAGTTTGGAACCATAATAGTATCAATCATATTTCGAAAATAATTTTTTTTATATTTAAAAAATTATATAAAATCACAAGGTTTTATTCAACTTTAAAACATGACATGAAAAAGTAACCGGCTACTACTTTTTTTATTTTTTGGTCAGGCAAAATAAAAAACGGTGGAAATTGTTGCTAAAGAGTTGAATTTTTCAAAGCATATTTTTTGAAAAAAATAGCTGACGTATTTTGGTCGATAACTTAGTTACTGCGGGAGAGTTTATCCGTGCGGCGCCTGTATAAAAACAAAGTCAATCCTAGACTGTTATTTACAAAAATATAGTCGACGAAAAAAATACAAATTTGGTATCAAATTAAAGGTCTGAATCTCACAATTACTATGGTACCAATTATAAATAGTTTAGAAGCAGTTTACACACCACAGGAACGTTACAGGTGTATTCCGTGGCAGCAGCTTCTTTCAAAAAATGTCAGGACAAGCTTCTAGGTTATCAGTGTTTACGATGTGTAAACTACCTGTAAGCCATTTATATTTGGTACTATAGTGATTCTGAGATTCAGACGTATAATTTGATACCATATTTGTAATTTTTTACGTACTTAATTTTTTCCATGCATAGGGTCTAGAAGCAAATTTAGGCTTCACTTCGCGGTTTCTTGTGCTCCGTCTATTGTACTATGTGGTCGATGAGTAGCCCTAACCTGTGAAAATAATTATCAAATATATATATATACAGGGTGTTGATGAAAAACCCTTCCGGACTTCGGGATATGGTTACTTACACCAAAACTAAGAAGAAAGTTCCTATAAACATGGGTCCTAAAATGCTCGGTTATCCGTCTGTCGGTCTGTATGTGTTTTTAACATGATTTTGCCAGTGGCGGCCGGCCCATAAGGACTCTCGGACGCCGCCCCCCCCAGAAGATTTTCAAATATACTGAATTAAATTAATTTACATATGTATCCGACAAAGAGTGTAAAAACCACTAATTTTCATTATACTGACCATTAATGATGAATTCATTTCAAATATAAGCATCGAAATATTTTGCAAAAGTATTTAGGAGTCAACTGCTGTTGCGCGTTTATCTCGCGGACGCTGCCCGGAGCATCCCAATCCTAACGCATGCTATCTTATGGCAAATCGAGCAGACAGTGGAGAGGGTGCTCTGACGTCATTGCCGTATTGTGTTATACGCAGTCTGGGGCAGCGTCCGAAGATGCGCGCACACATCAGTAATCAGTGCAGCCACCACAATCTGTTTAGGGCATTAAGAAGCTGAACCTTTGCTGCCTTTATGATTGCACGATTCATGTTGGTGCAACTGTTGTTTATTCGTTTTAGTAACCATAGCAACCTACCAATCTCTCTAACCTCTAAAAACCGTAACCTAAACGTTGAGGGATGGGAGCTAATGTGAGGTTATTTGTTTAGATTCTGTGTTTCATGTATCTCTTTTACTCCAATGAGTTGGTAACCAGGCTTGGTGATAAGTGATTGTTATTATTTTAATAGTGAATTCAGCGGATATTGGTAGACCATGAAATTGTGAATAGCAATCAAAGGTAAGTGTAATACACAAAATCCTTAATGCTCTTTTAGAAGTTAGTAGTAAGTGAGTCCTCCTGTTCATTTAACCCACTAGCCGCCACTGGATTTTGCATAACTTTGGAACTAAAAAAGATATCAACTTCAAAGTTAGTAGTTATATGCTGACTAGCTGACTAGGTACTAGGACCTATTTTGTTGCGGAGTATCAAGTTTCTACTTTGTACCATTTCAAAATGGTAGCCATTTTTATATTTTAAAACTTAGTATCTTAAAAACCGTAATTTTTTTAAAAATTGGACAAGAGACAAAAAATTTGCGGAATTTAATTTCTTATAAGACCATTTAAAGATTATTAAGATCGAACGATAATTAACAGAGTTATTTTAATTTTTTCAACAGAATACATGCTTGTTTTATGGTAGCTATAGCAAATTTACTTGAATTCTGTTAGCAAAATTGCAATAACTCCGTAAATTATCGTTCGATCTTAATAATCTTTAAATAATGGTCTTGTAGGAAATTAAATTCTGCAACTTCTTTGTCTCTTGTCCAATTTTTAAAAAATTTACGGTTTTTAAGATATTAGGTTTTAAAATATAAAAATGGCTGCCATTTTGAAATGGTACAAAGTAGAAACTTGATACTCCGCACCAAAATAGGTCATAATAGTCAGCATATAAGTAGCAAGTTTGAAGTTGATACCTTTAGTAGTTCCAAAGTTATACAAAATCATGTTAAAAACACATACAGACATGTTAAAAACACATACAGACCGACAGACGGATAACCGAGCATTTTAGGACCCATGTTTATCGGAACTTTTTTCTTAGTTTTGGTGTAAGTAACCATACTAGATAACACGTAGCTCGAAATCGAGCAATAATCATATAGTAAAAGAATGACGAATAATCAGCCTATGCATATACTTTTCAAGTTTAATCAAAGGGCTAAATTCATTAACAAAATTATGGCTGAACTACTGAAACTTTTAAAGTTAATTTGATCTACCGCAGGAGTTTCCGGTAAACGTAAACTACTTTTTAGGGAACACCTTCATTTTCCCATGTCCTCTTATGTCTGTAATGTATTAATACCAGCTCAAGCTCTGCTTACAGCAACATGTAGCTCCCGCCGTGAGCATGACTCCCTTTGTTTAGGGATTGCCGCTGCACCTAATTGATAATTATTGCCAAAACAGATATTGTAGGGAACGGGAACAACGCTTGTAAACCTTTCCTTTGTGGCACAACGCGTGAATGACGCATTATCTCTTCCAGTCTTTTCATTCTTAAAATGCAATCCACCGCAGTGAAAACATTTTTAGTTCTTTGGTCTAAGGTTGGAAGGAACATCGAATGTTACATCGGGAGTGTGATGCCAGCAGTTGCGATCGTGTTCTTTCCAACTCCTCCGACTGGTCAATGTTCGTCTTCTTCTTATCGGTGGCATTATAAATGCACCAAATCAAAAAATAGTTTGGCTCTGGTTAAAATAACTTCAAAAAACACTATGAGATATCGTAAACTACATTGTAAATCAGGGAACTGCAATGTTTAAGACCTTTAACATTTTCATAACATAACCTAAATTACATAATAAACATTTTTAAAAAGAAAATTGTTGAAAATAAAGCCAAAGCAGATGTAAAAATAAAAACTGCTCTTTCCAAAAAATTAATTATAAGTTCTGCAATCTATGGTTTACCTGTAGAACTATTTCAGAGCTTGACCATATGTTCAGTTTGTAAACAAAGTAAACTGAGCTTGCTCAAATAGAGATAAATAGCGCCACTGTTCCAAAACTTCAGCCCTTTACTGTACTTTAGTGATGCCCTTTTTTAAAATTCTGAGACTTGTTGGCAAATCTACATAAAAATCCCTTTAATTTGATACCTCTAACGTTAAAATCCGCCCAGCCGTTATTGCGGTTGGACTGTGAAAAGAAAACCGCTAGCGTATTAATATATAGATCCCGAAGTCCTGAAGGGTTTTTGTCAACACCCTGTATATGCATATGTATGTATATATACATATATATTTATGAAAATGAATGAATGGTGTTTTTGGCATCTGGGGACTTAAGAACAAAAAGTTATGACGGTCTCGGGCTTGTCTTACCATAAGACCTACGGTAACAGCTTCGCTAAAAATTCTACATGTTTCTTATCCCGTAAAACATATCTTGAAAAAACTTGGTACATGGCTTCTTTTAGTTAAGACCTACTAAATATTGAATTAAAACCACCCAGTTTTAACATACCTGTTGCAGCAAACCTGCCAACTCATTCCCCATAATATTATTCTTACGGAAATTAAAAAAAAAGATGTCATATCCTTGCTATGTTGGATTGAAATTTTAAATGAAAAAAATATTTCAATCCAACATAGCAAGATATGACATTTTTTTTTTTTAATTTCCGCAAGAATAATATTATGGGGAATGAGTTGGCAGGTTTGCTGCAACAGGTATGTTTTGTTTTCTTGCACAGTTCATCCTTATGTGTGTATTAAGTGACTTTGATGGGTTTTTAACACCTGAGGAGTTCTACTAGAAGAAATATAACTTGATGTCTGTAGCCTGATGAAGATTCCTCAGGTATCAAAACTGCAGTAGCCGGAGGTTAAAAAAATCTTGAAACCATTTTGTGTATTATTTGATATGTGACTTTAAAACCGCTGAGGTAGCTCCTCAAAGTTTTGTCATGTAATTTTTTTTAATTTTTGCAGGTGTGGTCTAACAAAACGTGGCAATCTCTGAAGACACTTCAAGGTCATGATGGGAAGGTTATGTGTCTTGACATTACACCTGACTCCAAGTATATTGCTACTTGTTCCTATGACCGCACATTTAAACTTTGGGCACCTGAATAGTTGTAGTATTTTATAATAAACTTTTTTTATTTGATAGTTTTTATGATTTATCCCTAATTAGGTTGGTTTTTGCCAATTTACATTATGATAATTAGCTCAAATTTTACTATCTTCAATTTGATTGTACAGTAATTAACTGAAACTGTAATCTGTTAGATAATTTTATCTTGAAATTAATAAATCATTGCTTCAGTTGCATAAATTGATGTGAGTGCATTTGGTAGCAAAATAAATACGGTACTACCACACTCTACACATTAATTCAACAGAATGAAAAAATTTAGTGACATCACACTATTCTACACACTATTTTCTTTCAACTAAATATGAACATTATATATTTTGATTGTACTTCTATGTAGGAATAGTATAGTTATCTATTTTGCTCAATGTGATTCAAAATCCTTAAACTTACAAGTAAATTTTAATTTAGGTCTTTTATTGACCTAAATTCGAACTTGTATAATTCGAAATCTTCTTTAATTCGAATATTTTTCTTGGTCCCTGGCATTTTGTATCTAAACAATGCTAAAAAATCATGGATAATTCGAATTTTATTTTGGATAATTCGAATTTTTTAGGTGCCAAATTAAGGTACATCAATTTCATTCCACGACTGAAAATAGTTACAAATTCATTGGAAAACACATTTTACTACGACGTTCAATAAAAAATTAACGTCAGACCTATGGCGTGTCAGGTTATGGTCAAATGACTCATCCCTTCCACCTCCCAGGCTTCCCACCCTGCCCCAACATCGCTTGTAACTCGACACCAATAATGTAAATTAAAACAGTACAGAACGCTGACTGGCTTCGGAAAAGGGTTGCGCTCGCCGTGGCAGCGCCACTAGTCTTTTCGCGCTTGATTCTGTGCAGAACGGCTCCCGGCAGACGAACCATGCGCCAGACCTGATGTGCAGTTTTCTATGTCGACACAAAGGCTACTCAACACTGCGACCCCCTTCCCACCCCCCCACCAGCCAAACTAACTTCCGAATTCCAGTGCAGCATTCCATTGTTTTCGATCGTCCTTCAAACAAAGTGTTTTTTTATTTGTGCAAAGTCTTGTTTTTAAGTGTTTGAAAGTTTTTACGTAACATTAAATAAGTGTAGTGACCATGTCGACAAAATCTCGGACCTATAAAACACTCACTTTAGCGGACAGTCAATGAGCGTGTAATTGTCAATGTTACACGAAGTTAAGTTGGTAGCCTGTATCAAGTTCAGAAGTAGCAGAAGATACTGTATTTTTTCTATCAGAAATGTTTCTTTGTATTCGTACTTAGTTTATACTTTAGGGTTGTTATTTCTGTTTTATGATTACTGTTTTTGAACCCTTATAATTATCGTTTGTTGATGAATTTATTCTCTTAGAGTGTCAATTTGATATAGAGGTTAAATTCACAATGTGAAGTTTTAATGTTTTGGCCTCATTCTTTAGAACTTCTTTAATTCGAATTTATGGATAATTCGAAGTTTTTGGCTGGTCCCTTGAGGTTCGAATTATCCAGGTTCCACTGTATTTGAGCCCTTAACTGATTTACTAAAAGGGTATAGATATAACTGTTAGCTGTTGAGCTGTTTTGGATTTACCACAAAAGAAAAATAACAACACAAGATGTGTTGAGAGCAGTTTTAATCAAACAATTTTAATAAATAAACGGTTGCTAAAATATGCATAAAATAGAAACAAATAGCTTACACAATCCAAAATTTGTCAACAAAACACTATATTAGCACTAGTACAAAAATATCACATTGCAATCCTAATATTAATAATAATGCACCAAACCATAGCCATCAAGGCTAACAAAGCCAACAAGGCCAGGCATCAAGGCTAAGTTGTGAGTAAATGACAACGTCGGACCAAAGGGGTCAAATAACATATTCTCTTGTGGCCCCATCTGGGGCCCTATTTATGAAAAGGTTGAGAATTGAGTGGTGAGTCACTCATCAAGTCACCTGTCAGCTGATGGTAGCATTGTTTAAAGCATCACGTGGGATGTCAATGTTTCAGACAATACATCTGGTTACGATTGAGGTGTCATTTTAAAGCTTATAATGTAGCGCACCTGTGACAGACCCCCAAGGCTTTAATTTATTTATAGAGGGCGCTTTCAACGCTCCTGTGCTGAACAACTTGCGTTATAATGGTTTTAAAATGTGATTGTAATTTAACAGTTGATTATCTTCAGATGGATTTTTAACCTAAGTCACGTTGTAAACAAAATTGATTGTCTATATTTCATGAATATTAATTCTTGAATAATTTTTTTTAATTGTAGCTTAATTGAGGAAGGAAAATCATTCTTTATGGTACAGAAAGAAGTAGAAGGCAAAGAGAAAACCGAGTCGATGAGATTAGGGAAAAAACATACGTACTGTAACGTTCGACAAGACCAGAGAACTTCCGAGAGACATAGACTGATAGAACATCCGAGGGACACTGCACCACCTATCTACTTGCCGTGACTAAAAGATGATGTGAGGGCAAGATAAGTAGGAGAACAGGACTTACTGTATACTACTGCTGTGCCAGAAGACAAATTAAAATACATAGTGATGGGGTGATGAACAATGTTTGTATTTTGTTAAGCTAACCTTTTATTTATTTAGGCGAGACCTTTAAATTTCACTTAAAATGTTAACTTGATTAATAACGGCGAGTTTAAATAATAAAGCCTTCAATTTCTTCTAATCGTAGGCGAGTTTTTCACAAATGGAAACAATATTAAAATGCGCAATTTGCGCATTTGGGCCCCCTAGGTATTAAGTCATATTGTAAACAAAAATAGATTGCCCGGAACTGTAAAACAGATCCGATCTAGCTTAAAAAAATGAATTTTGGCTACTTTTGTCGGTAATTGTAGCAAAATTGAGGCAGGTGATAATAATCATTCTTTATGGTAAAGACCTACGATCCACGCATAATAAATATATTATTATCCAAACGGATTAAAATATTTAGTATCTAAAAGTAAAAATAACCTAACTGGAAAGTCTTCCCATGATTACTATTATTACTTCCTCCAAAATAGAAGAATAAGATCGTTTCCTTTCAACTTGCAAGTTTTTATTCAACAGCCCATTGCTTGGTGAGTAAAAATGGTTGAATTGGTTGTATACTCAATGTTTATGATATCTATATTAAAATTATGATTTTTTAAGAATAAATGCCTATTCAAATGATATGCACAGATATTATGGGGCTGAATTCATTAAGTTAGTTAGGAATATTTTCATTTTTATCTCAGAATTCATTTTATATTTAAAAAAATAACTTGAGGGATGAGTGACTCACTCACTCGCCAACTCACCCATTTCAAAAATAGGGTCCCTGATGTATACTTATTGCAGCTGACTGTGAGGTCAGGGTTTTTTGTTTTAACAACCCTTTGCTAAGTGGTGTTGCCAGTTTGAAGGGCTATTACTTGAGATGGCTATGATCAAACATAATTATATACACTAATCAAAATCAAATAATTTTTCTCATTATGTTTTATACAAATTCTACTAAATTAAAAAGAATAATACAAATTATGTTTCTTACTAGCTTATAGTTTCTATTATTACGAAATCTATTCTTCTCTTAATGAAGTTTCAATTATATAGGTAAAAAACCGAATATGTCGAGCCAGCACTCCAGTTGTAATAATTGTTTTAAAGAGTAAACAGTAATATCCCTGATAAAACAAATAAGAGTTCAAAAATAAATAAGTTTTCCTAAACTTTCAAACTTCAGTTGTATAAAAAAATGTAGTTGAGTCAAACAAGGTAAAAAAATTAGCATTCAAAACTCAACACTTAAAACTACATTTTAAATTCTAATATACATTGCTTACAACTTTTATTTTTTGTTTTTGTGGTCTGTTTTTACAGGTAGCAAATAAACATACATTGTTAACTTTGGAAACTCTATTTTGTATGAATAACATAACATTTACAACAATAATACTTAAATAATTATTCTAAATAAATCATGACTTCTTAAGAGAATCCTTGACACCATCCGCTACCTTCTGCTGGACTGGTGAAGATGAGGGCGGCATTCCCTTGATTACTTCATGGGCAATTATTGTTGTCGATTTTGTGTCTTCCTCTTGTGTGGGGGGTAGAGCATCCGCTACCTTCTGCTGGACTGGTGAAGATGAGGGCGGCATTCCCTTGATTACTTCATGGGCAATTATTGTTGTTGATTTTGTGTCTTCTTCTCGTGTGGGGGGTAGAGGTAAATCAAACTTAGTATCCATGATACCTTTAATCTTTGTTTCTTGGCTTGAGGAAGAAATAAAATCTTTGGACTCAATAAGTTTTGTGATTTTTGGATCCTCACAGCAAGGGCCTTTACTTCCCCCATTTTTAGGCTCTCCATTTTTACTGTCTTCCTTTTTCTCAATCTTCTCTTCTTTTTTTATTAATTCAATTACATCATCGATTTGCTTTTGATTCAGTTTTATATTTTCCCTTCCGATAACTTCCACCACCTGAAATAAAAATCAGTATAAAATCTTTACTTGATACCAAGAAAAATTCTTAATCAATTTTAGGGTTGTGCTATTTTCCTGGATTTTAGTTCTCAGAAGACGAAAATACTTATGTGGAAATAATGGTTTACTCACAAAAATTGGTACACTAGTTAAATTTTTCTAATGAATTTCTATTTTTATTATTCTATTAATTTTTCCCCCTTCTATTATTTTTTTATTTTTCTAATGAATCCTATTACACTAGGTGGCTGAATGGCACTGCCTGGTGGCTGAATGGTGCTGCCTAAGTGTAACAGGTGACGTTTGAATCAATGCTCAAAAGCAAGCCCAGGTGGAGGTGCCAGTCAGCCGCCTAGCATATTAGAGGCATTATTATTTCCAAGAATAAAAATTTACTCAGTTGAAAAAACTTATTAATTTTCTTCAATAGATAAACTGTTGTAAAATAAAGTTTGAAAAAAACAGCCAAAGAATAACTCAAGTCAGTGTATACAATGAAGTGGTACACTTTCACAACCCAGGCCAGTATATTGCCTTAAGATAAAATAAAACATAGTTATTACTGCCACATTCTTCAGTTGGGTTACAGGTTAAAAACATTTAGTTAAAACCCAAACTTAACCAATTAAAAATTCCAATTTTTTATTGCTATCAAAAAGTTACGAGTGGTGCTAAAAATGACATTTTTTTATAAGAGTAATTCTAAAGAGTATTGAAGAGATTGCCTACATTCAGAAACCAGCGGGAACCATTTAATTAACCCATCCATGCTCAATCCAAACATAAACTACCCAAACCAAATTTAATTATTGATATTTCATAGACATGTTCAGTGAATATTTTCTATGCTACAGTAGATTCTCGATAGTTTGACACTTTGTGGACTTCAAGGGTGTCTAAGTAGCGAAATTTCGAACTATAGTGAGTATATGGGATTTCACATAAATAAAAAAGCATTAAAACACAGGTTTTACATGTAAATCTTCTAAATTTATTAAATACCATAAACTAGGGCTGTGCGGATAGTAAATTTTTGGATCGGATCGGATTCGGATCGGATAGCTTATGTTCGGATCGGATAACAACAGGTTCGGATCAGATAATACCGGATTCGAATATTAACGGCGCGGCGTAGTGAGCAAATTTAAGTTTTCTCATAAGCCTAAGGTGATTGCAAGGAACTACCATATTTTATCATAATATGTAAGGTAAGGTACGCCTTGATAGGTTTGAGTTGTTGATTGTTGTGACATATTTTTTCCAATATAGGCTAAATGTCAATTATTAAAAGTATGCAAAGGTATAACTAATTATCTATTAAGAATACAGAAATTTCTTGGTTCCCCCTAAGCATAGATAGTATTTAATTGAAAAAGCTTATTAGGCCTGAATCAATTAAGGGATTAGGCTACTTAAAGATTCCTTTTTCTATGCAACCTACATTTGTTCACTTTTAGGCCTCTGTATTTTTTGTTCTCTTCCTTTTCATAAGTAATAAATTATTTTATCAGTGACTAGGCCTCAGTGATTAGACAAAAGAATTAAATACAAAACTTGATTCACCAATCATATTTGAAGAAAGCTATGCATTTTTTATACATTAATGCCTGACAACCAAGATTTTGATTCACTACGAAATAATACTCATAAAATAATAAGCCTGAGCAGTAAACTTAACCTAAATTTCAAGATAAGTTTCAAATGTTGTACGTTATGGTGTTAAAGCTTGGTCATTTAATTAGAAAAAAGTCTATTTGTTTTAGATGATAAACATCAAACAAACTCACTAATTATTATCCTAGGCATAGGTTGTCAATTCAGCATTGTCCTGTAATCTAAGAATGTCCATTTTAATCACGTATTGAAAATATGGCTTTGACTCGGGTTAATTCGTCGAAGATTAATATTTCAATAAAATAAAAACTTATTTTTGATCATTTAGTTTTCTATTTCTAAGTAGGTAATTACTTAATTGGAAAATAAAGTATTCTGGCGATTAAAAGAAAGACGTTCTTTGAGTTAATTCAGTTTAAAGCAGACAACAACATTCAAAAACAATGAACAGGTTCGCCAGCCCAAAATTATTATAGGCTTTTTATTTCATCCTATTAACAGGCCGCTTAAGATACTTACAGCCAGAAATAGTCGTACGAAACATCAACACGACTACTTATTTATGGGGTATTTACAGGATATTTCGTTTTGGCAATTGAAGACGACTGTGGACACTGTCGGTCACTGGCGAACTCTGATTAGTCTTGAGTGCGATTCTCTCTCATACCAATCGATGTTTCGTCGGTAACGGATACTGATCAAGGCAGAACTAATAAAGGATGTACTATTATTTGTTAACTGATTTACAGCTACAATACAAGAATTAATCTCAAGAAAATGTTCGTTATCGCGTCGGGTATTGCGCAGTACTCTGATCGTATACAGCGATCTCGATCTAATCAGGAGTCGCAATATCAGCAACCGAGATACATCGCTTGATGCATACCACTACATAATCGCATCGTGTTGAGGCGTTGTCCTTGCCGCAATCGCAACAGCATTTCAAAGCGTCGTTTTTGCCCGGCGATGTTTTCTGTCACTACTGGTCTTTCGTCGGCAGTGACTTGTTTTGTTTGGAAGACTTTCCTAACTTTAAAATTTTATCCTTCTTTACAATTTACCCCAAAATATGCAGTCTATCCGATAGAGTCAGATATCTAAGAACCTTCCTAAGAACCTTAATATTCACTCATAGTCCAGTAACTGACCATTTCCCTGGAGAATTTTCTCGGTCACAACCGATTTGCATGAAAATTTGGATTTAGGTTCTACTTACCCTCTACTTCAAAGTTAAAAATGCTTTAAGGGTTGCTTTTTCCCAGGGGGCGGGTGCCACCCCTTCTAGGGGGTGAAAATTGTTACATTGAAACTAAGCCCGGAAATGGATATATTGACCAATTCTAAGCAAATTTTATTCTGTAAAGTTTTTTCTTAAAGTCAATACTTTTCGAGATATTCACGATTGAAATTGGCGATTTTCCTCCCCAAAAAAAAAAAAACACTTTTTCAAATGGTTTTCCACAAATAACTCAAAAACTAAGAGGTTTAGTGAAAAAGTTATAATGAAATAAATTGTAGCGTATAAAAAAACAAAGAAAATGGTGGGCTTGTGAAGTTTGCAAACCCAGTTGGAGCCAAGTTATGGCTTGTTTAAGAGTGGTTTTAATTTGTCGAACGCCAAAACGCACAATTTCAATGTGAAATAACTAGAAAACTAAAAGTTTTTCGAGGAAAACTTACTGAACATTTTATAATGATCATTAAAAGACCTTTAATTTTGTTTTTTGGAAAAGTTATCGTAAAAATTAAGCAAGTTATAATCAAAATAGAGTTGGTTTATATTTTTTTCCCAATTTATATTTACATTTTAATAAAAAAGGCCTACAGTTTTATAATGTTAGATTAGCTCGGAAACATGCTCTACTTGTTACTTTTCTAAACACTTTAAAACTATAAACTTATTTTCAATGAGAAAACCCTACCCTTCCAAACTTATGACTACAAACCAATACCAAGCATGCGATATTCTCTGCTCTCTAGGTGCCCTTGTTGTTATACAGAAGTTTAGACTTCTTTTTATAATGACAACCAAATTCAAGACTGGTCCACTGTAGTCCACTACTTTCCCAATGCTAGCAAGTAATATGTTTTTTTTATCCACGCTGGAAAGGAGGTTAAAATAGCTCTTACCCGCACCGAAATGCGGGCCCTCTACGCCGCTCGCTCAAGTGAGCAAAGCGACGAGCAGGGGTCTCCAGCCTCTGACCGACAGCACTGGTGTCGAGGCCCTGACTCGAGGCTCGAGGCAGCTTGGAGCGTACAGAGTTGTCTGTATGTCTGCTTGGGCATACCTGCTAAAAAAACCCCTCGCGTGCTATGCTGTCACCACATCAACTGCAATCGACCCCAGCGTCTGCTCATTGCGACATTGCAATGCGTGGCCTCTGTCCCTTTCAGGATTCCGCGCTGCTGTCCCTTTCGGGACTCCTCAGTTGGTGATCAACCGTTCTGCTGTCCTCAGTTCTCGGGTCACTCGAGACACCCGTCTGTCCTCTTCTAGCGCAGGATGGACATGACAAAGTCAGCCACTGCGTTCCAGCTGACACTGCCCTGCAGCATCTTCCCCACGATGTTGTCCGGGGTCAGATTGTAATGAGCCTAATTTGCACAGGGGTAAGAATTGGCTCATTAGGCCTAGTCATGGGACCAGTAGGCCTAGGCCTACCTAGCCTATGTCCAGCCTATGGAGGGAGTGTTGGCAATCAGTATAAACACTGCTATTTCCCTAACTTAAACCCTTTGAGTGATTAAGTAACTCACGGTGTTGGGGTGGATGGTTATAACCCTAATTATCACCATCGGAAGGCTAACCTAGTCGGTCCCATAACTGCCGACTCCGATCGCCGAGTTTGATGTGGAAAGCAAAGTGTTGAGCCGTATAACGTCGACTATAATCTGATATAAACACTTAGTTGGACATGTAATTAGATCACTTCCTTGGGAAACGTAATATTTGCGAACGGAACTACGGTTGTTGTTGTTGTTGTTAACAACATAACCTAAAAGACGTCGTCACGACTGCGTTATGCAGACGATGACAGAGCGTGTGCTGCTTCTTCTGCTCGCCAAGCGCGCCAAACTGTTTTTCTGGCAGACGCTCGAAAAGAGGGCAACCCGGAAGAGCTTTTTTCGATCCTGTAACCAGCTTCACGTCGACAGCTGGTGGGTTTTCCCAGCGGAAAGTGAGCTCCACGAGGTCCTGATAAGAGCTTCACTCTGGTCGGTGCTACGTTAGTGTTCGGATTGTTAGTCGTTTCGTGCGTCGCTTCCCCGTCCACTACTTCAACCACCTTCGAGAGCTGACTTCGTCGTCTTCCAATACCTTGTGGTATTTAAGGTACGACAGCGTTCTGTTCTCAAAGTCTTTCGATTTTATTTTAAACGCCAGTTTTCAGACTTAGCGTTGAAACTGTCGCAGGATAGGGTTCCGAGACCTATCCTGCTCATCTCTTGGCTGTAACCAAGACTAATTAAATTAATTATCTTGGTGCCGATTATCATTTAGTCTTCCTTTTGGGATATTTTCCAAATTCTTTAAACCAATTTAGAGTAATTGGTGATTTGTATCATTGGTTTAAGTCCTAGATTTTCCTGCTGTTGTAACAGGCTTAGTCTTGTCCAAATCTGCTGTGCGATAGGAGTGTAAGGTCTGTCCTGCTCCTGTAATTACTGGCCACTAGTGAAATAGTTTAATGTTGTTTCTTGATTAGGGTAAACATTAACTATGGGTAACTAGTGTTAACGCTGAACATCTCACAGAGCTAGGGAAAACAGCAGAGGGCATTTTACTTAGAAGGTGTTTCCAGATTTAGTCTGTCCTAAGTTGAATGTCATCTAGGTTGAATATAACTGAGCTCTCATATCTGAATATCTGATAACTACTGTGATTTCGATCCTCGACCCCTGGAATTATCCCAGCGACCGAGCTGAGCGATTCCAAGGCCTCCGACAACCCGTGACGTGATTTCCTGCGGTTCGGTGTACCAGTGTAACCGATCATCTTTTCTCTTACCAGGAAATATCCGTCACAAACATGGCGCCCGAACAGGGACCATGATTGATATCTAGTCGTGTTATAACAGTAGTGCATTTCAGATTGAGAGCTTGGTGACAGGTAAAGCAACCAATTTCGTATTGGTGATATTGGATACTTGTTCATCAACGTCGTTAACTAGTTTTAGTACTGGTGCTAACTCTTTAAATTTTCTGAGTTAAATCTCTGGTTTTATTTTGTGCCAAAAAATTTGTTTTTTTTTGGGGATTCTGAATTTTTGTGATTTGGCTGGAGTTTTGACTGCCATGCCGAACGACCCGCCAGCCACAACCGTCGCTGCCCTGCAGCATGCTGCTATGCAGGCACTGTCGACAACATCTCTGGGTTTAGCTACCACAGCGCCTGTAGTGACTTGTTCGAGTGCACTGACAACCACCACCACGACTCTGGCTTTCACAACCGCTGTGACTTCAACAGCGGTGATGATGCCCAGAACTCAAGTTGACGTTACAACCTGTCAACCATTTGACATGGTGTACTCTGGTGGTCATGCTCATCGACTGCCTTCCTCGATGACGTACAGTCACTTAGGCCATCAACCTTCAACCGCTTATGGTGACTTGCAACCATTTGCGGTGACAGGTGCTTGGGGCCCTTCGATCCATCAACCGGGGTTAACCATGCTCCCTGGTGCAATGTCAGCCCAGCTGCCGCCCCGAAGACAGGATTATTCGACTGTTAACCCGTATGCGGGTGAATCCAGTCAGTTGCGGGAGTTACTCGGTTTGGCTCCAGATGCGGACTCTGGACTTGTCCGACACACGTTGACCACACTGGTGAGGACCTTGAGGCAACTCGAGGGTAACCAGTGCTACACCCAGTCGGAGCCTGCGATCCAGCCGAGCCAAGACGAAGTGGCTGAGCACCTCGATGCTCAACCCAGGCGGGTTCAGAGCTGCAACTACATGCCTCAGCGCTCGATGGCCGACCCGTATGGCATTGTGGATTACAGCATGCCCCGACATGCTGCCTCAGTCTTCAATGCGCGCCCTCCGTACGTTGTCAAAACGTCTTCCACTCTTTGTGACATGGTGCGGAAGTGGAACCTGAGGTTTGATGGGAAGCGTGATGCCGTCTCCTTCCTCGAACGACTCGAGGAACTGCGTGAGGCATACTCGCTGACGCCTGACGACATATTGAAGGCGATGCCCCAGTTGCTTCATGGTCAGGCCCTGCTCTGGTACCGCAACAACCGGGACGTATGGACTTCATTCCCGGAGTTCCAGCGTATGTTCGAGTCACAATTCTTCCCCCAAGGTTACCGCCGTAACTTGGATGAAGAAATTCGCAAACGGACGCAGGGTGAGACCGAGGCATTCCGAGACTTTGTGACCTCGCTTACAACCCTGATCCGTAGGAGTGGGGAGTTCGGTAACCAGCAGAAGTTGAACCTGGTGTACAAGAACATGCGCCCCGAATACAAGTTTGTGATTCGGCGTCAGGACTTCTCCTCCATGGCTGAGCTCCTTGAACGAGCCGAGGAGTTTGAAGAAGTCGTGCGTGAGCGGAAGACTTTCCGTCCCCCTCCTCCAGTCCTCACAGGCGCTGGTACCTGAGACCGCCTACGTGGGTCGTCGAAAGAGCGACCGTTCCCTGGACATTGCTGTGGTGAACGACTTGACACCCTTCATGGGGCAGCCGCAACCACAGCCTCCGGTCCAATCGCCTCAGAGTACTGTCGCCGGCTCAAGTGGTGTGACGAACCCACGAGGCCAGGGGAAACGTGTTGCGCAGTCCAATCGACAGCGGGAACACGACCGGTCTCCGAGTCCACGCAGGGTGTCTCAGACCCCTCCTCCCGGAACTCATGACAAGCGTTCACGGCAGTGGAAGTGTTGGAACTGCCAAGCCGAAGGACATGGCTTCCGTCACTGCCAGCAACCGAAGGGAGTGTGGTGCGCACGGTGCAAACGAGCAGGTGTCTCAACCTCTCGTTGTGATTGCCAGTCGGGAAACGCCATGCGGACTCTAACATAGCGAGATTTGACATGTTTTTGTAAGCTCCATAAGATTAACATGGGGAATGAGTATGCAGGTTTGCTGCTACAGGTATGTTTGAACTTGTTGATTTTAATTCAATATTTAGTAGATCTGAACTAGAAGAAGCCATTTACCAAGTTTTATCAAGATATGTTAAGAAATAAACGAGATATAGCATTTTACTTATTTCCCATAAGGTTAACATTGGGACAACGTACTGTGTTTACCACTTTCAATATCTCGGTAACCAATGGACATAGAGCAGTGATTCAAAGTACTAAATTGTTTGTTTTTTTGAGCTGAATTCAATGGTGCCAACAAAAATTTGATAAATTTTATTTTTCTATGTAAAATGTTCAAAAAACCCATTTTTGGGGGGGTTTATCCCCCTTAACCCCCCCTTCCGGTGGTCCGATCGGGCTGATTCACGAACTCGTCCAATCGATTACCACTTTACATGTCTGTACCAAATTTCATCAAGATCGGACCATTTTTACGGCCGCTATCGTGCTAACAGACACATATATATATAGATATATATATAGATATATAGATATATATGTAGATATATAGATATATATATAGATATATAGATATATATATATATATATCTAAAAATTCGAACGAATGGTGTTTTTTGCTTCTGGGGGTTGCAAAACGAAAAGTTATCATGGTCTGGGGCTTAGGTCTTACCATGAGACCTACGGTAATAGCTTCTTCCCTGTAGGGGAAATTCGCTAAAAAATAGCTGCCGTAGTTTGGTTGATTGTGGGAGAGTTTATCCGTGCGGCGCCTGCATAAAAACAAAATCAATCCCAAACTGCTATTAACAAAAATATAGTTGACTACAAAAATACAAATGTGGTATCAAATTAAAAGTCTGAATCTCACCATTACTATGGTACCAATTACAAATGGTTTATTAGCAGTTTACACATCATAGGTGTGACGGCCCAAAATCCCTTTGGCTGTATAACAAGGCTAATTAAACGACATTAGAACTAATCTCCATGATTAAGTCACCTAATTTGTTGTGGGTATCCAATATGAACCATTCCATAATCAACTAGGCCCTACCGTCACTCTACAGACCATCATGATAAAAGAAGGAACGGAATTAATATTTTTTTTAAATTATTTTATTGGTCAGTAGAAGAAACAATAATAAATCCTCAACTCCCTTAGCGGTCTAAAACTGTGCAGTCTCTCTCACCGGAAATGCAACGCCTGAGAAAAAGTAACTTAAGCCATTCCCAGGCCTAAGGAATCTGCAAACTTTGCAGTCTCAGCAGCGTGGCGTAGGTGGAAGCCTAGATTGAGGCGGCGTAGAAGTTTCAGCATGCCAAAAGGAATCGTTGATGGCAGCACCGTACCATGAAGGTGCCGCCATGTTGAATTTCAGCTGCTTGGCTGTTGGCTTGGAGCTCTTGGGAGAAGGGGCAGTCGCCGTGAAAATGTAGCACTGAGCAGACGCGACGACGCGACGCGTGTCTTTCCCTCTTTTCAAATCTTTTCAAAATTCTAAATTAGTTAACATGAATCAAATTTATTCTTTGTAAACCTGTTTCCGTCGGTTGTGCGTAGTAATGGTTGTATTTTTCTAAAACATGTCTTTCGCTAAGTAATTGAATTGAAAATTAAACTTGATAAACTCAGTAAGATCTGTTGTTCATTAATTGGTCACCTACCGGTTCGGTTCTAACGTTATATAGGAACGTTACAGGTGATTTCCGTGGCGGCAGCTTCTCTTAAAAAATGTCAGGACAAGCTTCTAGGTTATCAGTGTTTACAATGTGTAAACTACCTATAAACCAATTATATTTGGTGACTATAGTGATTCTGAGATCAGATCTTTAATTTGATAGGCCTACCATATTTGTAGTTTTTTATGTACTTTGGTTTTGTTTTTTCATGTAGGCGGTTTTGAAGCAAATTTAGGCTTCAAGTCGCGATTTGTGTGGTCCGTCTACTGTACTTTGTGTTTGCCGATTCAAATGAACCAGGATGGCGAGGTGAATAAGACTATGCAAAATTTTTAAGATTCCATCATTAGAAAACAAAGATGAAAACAAAAAAAGAGTTTTTCTTATAAATAGTTTATGTGGTTACTAAAATTGTCGGGGAGGGCGAACTGAACAAGAATTTTTTTTTCAAGATTCGATCAATAATAACAAAAAATACGAAAGAAATATTGTTCTGAAATAGTTCATAATGGTGCTTAAATTGTCGAGGAAAGGGAGCTAAGCAACAATTGACAAGAATTTGCAAGATTCGACCGATATTAATGTTGATATGGCCGAAAGAAAATTACTGAGACCGTAGTGCGCATGCGCTGACCTCGCATATCGCTCATGACGGTCGTTTGACGCCACACACTCGGCAATCTTGTCGCCGAGCGATCTCCCGGTCGCCCGGCAATCTGGTGGATCGCCTGGGAAAATCGGGCAATCAAACCATCGCCGGGCGATCTCGATATCGCCAACAATCTGATCGAAACGGCCCCATACATTGGGCGATATTTGAGCAATTTGGTCGAAAGCAATGAAATTGCCGGTCGACGAGCGACTGAGTCGCCTGATGTATGGCCGGCTATAGACAGTGTCGAAGTATCGAGTGTCGAACTATCAAGAGTCAACTTTACTTTCATAAGCAACATGCTTATTTAGATTTTAAAAGGGACCACTTCATTAATATGAATGCCTTGATTCTTAGAGAACAATAAAAAAGAATAGTCCTAAAGAAAGTTTTGAAATTGGTTTAAAGATTTTTATGATAGTTCATTGTTCAAGAAGTACATGAGACCAGCAAAGATCACATGCTGTATTCAGGGTGTCCATAAAAACCTTTCAGAATTTTGGGATGTTATTCCTTACATCTAAACTAAGAAAAAAGTTATTATAAGGTATGTCCTAAAATGTATATTTACCCAAATATCCACCATTTTGTATTTTTCACAAATTATCTTTTACCTCTTAAGTTTAAGAGATAAAAGATAACCGATTGTTTTGAAACTCGGTATGTACCTTTAACTAGTAAAGTTAAGTTTATGAAAAAATAATCAACATGATCCAAATGTAAATTTCAATGGCGACCGTTTATCTATATATATCTATATATACTTATTTCATAAGCTAGGGGTTTTTTGTGATCATTACTCCTCCTAAAGTTCTGGGCCGATTTCAATAATTTAGGTGTCATTTGAAAGAGCTTGGCATGAAGTTTTGCAGGAAATAAAATCTATGGAGGTCAGACTAAAGGGAAGAGACCTAGACACCCCTAAGTTTTCATTTTTGTCCATAAGATTTAACATGGGAATATAAATTTCAAACAAAGCAGCTGAGTGGAATAAACAAAGTCTTTCAGCAAAGCCATGTGTTATTAATGGAATTGAAATCAAAGAATACATATATTGAAGCAAACTTTAAACATTTATTTATGAGTAGATTTAAAAAACCATTTCAGTTCGGTTTTAAGATTTAGACGGGATATATTTAGTCCTAGATACTGAATTACAGAAATTTGTATTATAATAATGTAAAACCTACAAAACAAAGCGTAATTTTTTTTGGAAAAATATTAATTTTTCATTACCGGTACCTATTTAAAACAACCTTTTTGAAATCATGTGTGTTTCATTAACAAATTGATTTTCAAATAACTATTTGTTTAGGTTTATTTATTTTATTATTATTATTATTCCAAGAATAATTATTTTATACAATTTACTTGGACGTGACGGTGATGTGAAGTGTTTGTGGGTAATGATCTAAAAATGAAAATGTAATTTTTTCATGAAACTATTTTAATTTTGTTAAACTGTGAGGTGCTGACCATGAATGATGTAAACATGAAACAATATTTTGCATTTAGTGATGTTCTGTGGTTGTAGTAATGATGCGCCATAAACTTAATTTAGCAATATCACATTTTTATATGTAATGTTACAGTTTTTTTTACTTATTTGTAACAATAATGCCACGAATTCGAAGAGTGCATTTACGAAGAACTCATGAGTGTCAACGAAACTCCATTAAAACGGTGCGCGAACAAAATCAAGTTGATATGAACATTGACTCATATAAGAGGTTGAGCCCTTTACTTTCAGGCCCTTGAGTGAACAAATATGTTTCATGCGAAACAAAAAAAGGTAAGACTGAAGCAAATGGAAACAATAACACTTCATATAAATTGAGCAGTCACAAATGGAAGGTAATTTTGCAAAATTACACATGACTCTTATTAAGAACATGCTTTCACTTGGTAGACAGACAAACAAATCATCACAAAACTACTAAGAATTTTTAAAATGATTCAATTCTACATTTAATATGATGTGGTGAACTCAGGGTCTCATCTCGATGAGCCTAATGGGTGGTCTATATAATTTTCATATACATAAACATTTTTATCACAGAATAGTTACCCTATTACCAGAAGAAAGCACTTCCAAAGTATGCATAAATGTAACAAAAACTATGAAATACATTTAATGCTGGAACTGGAATTTATTTAAATGAGGTAGACGTTTACATCCGTTCGTTTAGAACCTTAGAACAATGGCAGACATCTGCCATCAATCATGAGATAATTATAAATAGGGTCTGGATAAATATCTTTGCAGACAAAAATTTGGATGAAAGGCGAAAAAATATTGCAATTGCCACAGACGTTGCTGCCAATTTCTGTGCAAGAGATGGACAACTTTCAGGAGAAAGGAATTTGGTTGTTTTGCTCGATTTCGAGCAACGGGTTTACTAGTAATCTTAAAATAAAGGAAAAAACAGTAAAATTTATGAAAAATTATAAAGAACTAGTAGATATACCCGCAGCTTCGCCTGCTGAATGTAGGCCTATGACTAATTTTAACCCTGGGGGGCTGGTAATTCCACCCTAGATTGAAATAAGAAGTTGTAATGTTTCCTCCAAAAATGTTTCCCTCATTATTAGCAAATGTTAAGAATAATTATCCTCCCAATCTCCAATACAGAGAATTAGCGATAACCAGGGATATAAAACAAAAACCCTAAGGGCAGGTCTTAGACTTATAATAAATCTTATTTTAGTGCGTTTTTAAAAATAGACGGTAAATGCATTAGCCAAAAACTACTTCCCAGACGTTTCTCAATCAGATTTGAGGTCAGGTTACTCTGCTATCGATAAGGCAAAATATTGTGGTGATAGTTTGTGTTTTGGAATTGAAATCACCCTTCACCTTAGCAAACCCTCGTAAAGTTATGATTTTTTGGAAACTCCGTTTCTAGTGCATATACATATGCTCAAAATCAAATGTCCATACTGAGTTTTAAAGATTTAGTTTGAGTACCTATTTATTTAAAAGACGGGCAACAAATTTTATCTAAGTGGGAATATGTACAAAATAATACTTCGGGTGGGTCGTACAACGCGAGTAGCTCAAGTTGCATTTGACAAATATATATAGTTGGTGGACGTAATAAATATGTACACTTTATTTTTTTAGTAGATTGGATCTTGTGCCTTTCCTATCCCCTGAAAATATTCTATAGGCTTCCCATCCATAGTTTCAAAAACTGAAATGGCCGCCATTTTGAATTTTATAATACATTCTACTTTAGCCGTCTGAGGAAATATTTTGAAAACCTTTCTTAGCTTGCTTCTAAAGCCTATAAAGAATATATGTGCCAAGTTTCATGGCCAAAAGTCTTGTAGTTTTTGAGAAAGTAAACTTTGATTGCAAAAAATGGGCGCCATTTTGAATTTCATAATATACCATATTCGAGGCTTTTGAAAGAAAATATTGCAAAACCCTTTCTTAGTATGCATCTAGAGCCTATATAGAATATTTGTGCCAAGTTTCATGGCTCTAAGCCTTATAGTTTTTGAGAAACTGTGATCAGTCAATGGGTTTTGGCTTTTATATATATATATATATATATATATATATATATAAATTGTAAGTAAATTGAATTTTTGATCAAATGAAACATAAATTATGAAACTTGGATCATAAATGAGTAATGCTAAAATTTAGCTAACAAGGCAGCACAATCAGGAGCAAATTAGCTCCTTGTTGAACTAAGCCATGCGCTGACATAGGCTAATTTGTGCTGCCTTGTTGGCTAAATTCGTTACTCGGTTATTTATGAACTGAATTTCATAATTTTGGGGTCCTTGGATTTAAAATTAATTTTACTAAAATTTTGTATTCTTCATTATTTTCCATGAAACCTACTGTTTTCCGCTATTTCAAATTAAAGATTTTAAATGGCTGCCATTTAGGAATTTACCACTGGATCATGATGATAAAATTTTCATAATCTTACCTTCACTAGTTAAAGATACGTACAAAGTTTCAAAACAATCAATTAAAAACCTCCAGAGATCAAAAATATTTTCTGAAAAATACATAATGGTGGATTTCTGAGTAAATATGCATTTTAGGACATACCTTTAATCTTTCTTCTCAGTTTAGATGTAAGGATAATGAACGAAATCCTAAACCCCCCGAAATTTAAGAACACCCTGTATAAAATCTAGAAAGATATGTTCTAAACTAAATGAGTGCAAATTATGCTTCCGAACTGATACATGCAATTCTGAAGGCTCACTGCAGTCCAAGTACGTCTAGGGTATCGGGCCTTCATTGCCTCGCTATCCTTCAGACTGAGCATGTCATAGACAGTACTCTCTGGACCTTTTGTAGATCCAACTACTGAAAGGTCTCCAAGACCCTGAATTCAACAATTCAATTTGAATGACATATAAATTAGCGCTAAATATGTGTCCTCTAGGATTACTATTTCTTTTATAGCTTGCACTGTTGAAATTTGAAACAATAGATGGTAATTTTACAAGAAATACTGTTTTAATTATTGGAGCATCTATACTACATTTAGATTAGGCAGCTGTTATCCTTCCGCTGGTATTTTTAAACTGTACATTTGTAAATAATTGTGCTTTCTAAACATTAAAAGTTCATCTTTTAATCGACCTTTTATAATCAAGAACTTAGCTGTTTGTCAATGAATAAAAGAGAAATATAATGTAATGGTCGGTCTAGCAACTACAGTAATCAAGGCTTTCTAAACATTAAAAGTAGATCTTTTGATCGACTTTTTATAATCAAGAACTTTGCTGTTTCACTATGAATTACAGTAAAATATAATGTTAAAGACCAGCAACTATGGGCAGTTAGTCAAACATTTCATAGAAAGTATAAAATGGCCTGCTGGAACATAATTACAAACACAGCTTACATAATGTAACCCCAGCTTACATACATAACCCCACCTTACATGTAACCCCAATGATTTGAAATTACCCCTTGACCTTTTTATAAACACAATACCAACCTTAAGTAAGTCATCCACTTTGACAGCACCATCTTTATCTGTATCCATCTTGCTCAAAACCTCAATGATGATATCTTTACGAGAACTGTCGGATACACTTTGTAGCTGTTGAATGGCTTGAATAAGTTCATCTACCTTTATCAACTCGTCACTGAAACAAATAAAGGCAAATTTTTATATTTGTGTTGTCTAAGATCTTACACTCAGATTGATGGTTCAAGTTGAGAAAAAACAAGTTTACTGAAAACAAATATCCTCCTGCTCTGATGTCCATTTAATTTATCAAACTTGTCGGTGAGAAAAATAAACGGTATCAGTAAACTGACACTTACTTACTTTCTCTTAACCTAACTTACTTTCTCCCTTAAGCCATTTAACACATTTGCTGCGGGTGTCCCGATATTGAGCCATGCGTGGCGGGCCCCCGGACGCATGTGTCCCTGATCCCAGGCACGAGGTCAGCCGACAACGAAACAACTGAGTGACAGCTAGTGAACGCCTTAAAGCTATGCTACTGGCTGTGCCCCCCCCCCCCCCCCCCCACCTGTCGCACTGTCCATTTGCAGTCCAGGCGCACCCTATTCTTAGCAGGATTTTAATTTTGTGATTGGGTTCCCAATATATTTTGAGGTGGATTTTGGGTGATGTTAGTTATTGACATGCAGTATTGAATTGTACTTTACCAGGCTTCCCACTCAAACTGAATTTTAAAATTCACGGTTCTTTCACGGTTTTTCAGGTCCGAAAATTATTAAATTTACGGTCTCAATATAGGAAAACATTTTGCCGGCCGCACAGTTTAATAGAGAATAACAGGGGGGGGGGGGGGTAATGAGGAAAACTCGACAGACGCATAGCGCCGGCGGTGGCGGCACCAGCACAATGGAGAAGTAATTTTGAACTGCACACCAATATAATTAAACTGTGTAATATTTTAGGTAAACCAAACTATGCTTGATGGAAAAATAATTTTTAATACAATGCAATTAAATAAATTACCACTATTTTACTAAATACGATGTGATTTTAACATTATTGATTACTTAAGAAAACAGAAAACATTGTACTGGCGATTGCGGAACACGCACACGCACGCAACTTAAGTATTTTTAATTTTTAACGCCATTCTCTCTTCCTTCCTTCCTTTCTTCCTGTCTTTCTGCTTTCTATCCGCCCACACAATGCGCAGAGTCCAGTGCGCACTGTATGTTGCCATGACAACCGTGTGTCATCATAGCAACGAGCCAATCACGCCAACGCACTGCGTTTTAAGAAAAACAAACAGCCGTGTAATGAAAGACAATATGATAGTCTGCGCTTGCTTATGTTGCCAACCTTTCGGTCGATATTCGATAGTTCATTTATTGTGTCTTGACCGAGTTGAAGTTTGTGATGATCAACTCTCTAATCTATGGAAAACTCGAAATATGATCTATATAACACGTATTAAAATAATGTCGAGTTTGTTTAAAAACTAACTGCACGTTATTAAGTGCACTTCAATTACATTTTTTTTGTAAAATAGTTTTTTCGCGAAAGTTGAAAGTAAAAACGTGTTTCAAAATAATTCTTGTTGCCAGTTTTGGACACCGGTTATGCGCGCCGCCTGGTTAATACGCCCCCTGATAATCGGTGTTCTACTGTCCGTAAATGTTAGTTTCGGCACAACGTTGGCCGTACGTTTTGGTCGCCAGCAGGCATGTTTTCCAACGGCTGAAGTTAGGGCCTTGTTGTCATTCAAACAGTGCAATGGGTAGTGGTGAGTGATAAGGGATGTAGTGATGGGTGGCGGTCAGGCGAATGACGCACACATGCGCACACACACACACACACACACACACACACACACACACACACACACACACACACACACACACACACACACACACACACACGCACACACACACATACGCGTGTTCTTCAACATACCCGCGCGGGGAAGGAAGTGTGGAAGGGTGTCGGGGGAGAGGGAGAGGCTGACAAAATATAATAACGTATGACTCAAAATATTTTTGACGTCAATATAAAACCCAGCTTACTTACAATTACCTTCATAAATTTCAGTACAGCATCAAGTTAGGTAGATGAAATATATCAGTCATTTGTATTCCAGGATTGTTTCTATGTTTCGTCAAAGCAAAAGAAAGAAATTCACATATTAATTGCCGCGCAAACGTAAACCAATGAGCGTGCGTCTTCAGCTATTTAGTCTTCTCTCTCTTCACCTTTCCATCCCTCCATCCCCCCTCCAAGGCAACCGATCGCCTTCCGCCATTACCTCCCCAGTCTCCACCCCTCCTTCCCCAGCCACAGTGGAATCTCAATCTCAGTTTAGCAGGCCCTACCGTCTAGCCCTGTACATACAATCTACGTCTTAAAGTACACAATTAATTGCTGTCTTCGTCTTGGGACTGTGAATCATTTTAATGACTCTAATAAATTTATACAAATATTTCTCTATAATTTAATAAAAATTTTAGCTATTTTAAAATTGGCTGATTTTAAAGGTCTGATAACGAAATTCGCGGCTCTTTCCAGGTTTTTTCATGGTTTGCCAGATTCACGGCTTATTCACGGTTTTACGGTTTCACGGTTGAGTGGGAACCCTATTTACTGAGATTGTTTGTATCAGGTTGAGGAGCATGGCTAAGTTTATAATGGCAGTTTTATTGCAAAATACGCCAAATGATGACGTACTTGATGATTCTTTAAAGTCACAGAAAGAAAAGAAATTCTAAAAATAAATTCAAAATTATTGCCAAAATAGATACTAGGGTACCTCAAGGATCAATACTGGGACCCATTTTATTCCTTTGCTATGTCAATGAAATATCTGAAAACATTGATAGTAAGAATAATCTATTATGCATGTACACTGATGATGCTAATCTTAAAGTATCAGCAAAAGCAGTAAATGAGCTAGAGCAGCAAGTAAACATAAATTTGAACAATTTAGATTTTTTCTTCAAATCGAACAATTTATTTTTGAATTCAGAGAAAACCAAATTTATAACCTTTTCTAATCGGCAAAATAGAAAAGTTGTCAATCCAAATGTTTCGGTTCATTCAGTGGCTGTGTCAGAGGTACATGAAACCACCTTTCTGGGATGAAAAATAAATAGATTTTTCACCTGGGATGACCATATTGATTTTGTTGTTGGTAAATTGAATTCAGGACGACTATATGTTTTAAAACAAATGTATTTTTTGAGTTCAGCAGATGTTTTGAAATCTCTTTATTACTCACATATGCAGTCCCATTTAGCGTTTGGTATAGCAATTTATGGAGCAACTAGTAACAAGAATATAGATTAATTGTTGAAAATTCAAAAAAAAGGCTATAAGAATTCTTTTAAATTTGAAACAAACTGATTCAGTCCGAGAACATTAAAAAAAATTAGGGTTTCTGACTGTATATGGACTTTATGTAGATGAACCAATTTTATTTGTAATTGATAATGAACAGCTCAAAAATAAAATTCCAAATATTGCTATTTTACTCGAAATAGAGAAAATTTAATTACTGATGAACATCGCTTAGAAGTTTTTAAGACGAAGACTGTATATGTGGGTAATATATTTATAAACTTTCTTCCAAATTATATAAAAATGGAAGTAAAGTTGAAGTCAAGACCGAACTAAAGAAATACATTACAGAGCTAGGTCTGTACAGTTTAGAAGAGTATTACACTTCAATAAAGAATAAAAAAAAGAGGGATGTAAGAAATACGGGACTCTATATTATTGCAATCAGATTTTATTTATACATTGCGTAATGACTTTGTCATATCCTTTGTACCAAGATGTACATATATTACAATAAATACAGAAATTTTGAATTTGATTTTTATTTCAAGTTCGCAATGTTACATTTGTCGTTTATCAGCAAACGGAAAATACACGCGAGCGTTTTTCATGGCCAATTGTGTGTTTCATAAAGCAACATCGGCCATTTATCCGCAGCGTATTTCGCCGCCGATTGCGAGTTTCATAAAGCTATTTTTGCTGTTCACCCGCGATGGTTTTTGCGGCTGATCACGAGTTTTGTAAAGCTGAATTTGCCGTTATTTGCGATTGGCGAATACACGAGGTCGTTTTCCGCGGCCGATCATGAATTTTACGAAGCAATGCTTACTTTGGTGGCGATTGCTTAAACGATCCCATCTCGGATATTTCCCGCAGTGAATAAAAATCCCGCTTGAAAATTGGGAATTCAATTTTTCTGAAAATTTCCCGAAATTTTGGGACTTGACCATCTCTAGAAGTATGTATTGACAGTGGCTTTTAAGAATCTTCTCTAGGCTACTAGTCCGTGTGAATCACATCTTCTTTGAATGAATGAATGAATGAATGAAAAATAGATTTATTCCTCCAATAGATAATACAGTGATTCATATAGATACAAATACTATCAATGTTATAATATACATATACACATAACAAATATGGAAAAAGCCCACATGGGCATCAAAGCCTGTGCGTGGGCTCTAAAAAAATATATAATATAAAATGGAAGCAATTCGCATGAGGACACAACTAAAATGGTTAATTATTTAATAAAGTGATCTTGGTTATTTATGTATTTATTTTTATCATTTTTTCAAGCTTTTTCCAAGCTTTACAGGTTAATTACTAAATATTACAACATTTATAATAATTTTTGTATGAAAAGATAAATGCAACGAATGCTGCAGTCTCTTATAGATGGTGTGATATTCAACAGCTGTGACTTCTTTGTTTCATATAAGTCATGGGCCTGCTTGAACTATAATGACGTGTGAAATAGAGAAAGGTGATTTAAAACACTTTTGCATTTTTGGGAAGAAATATTTTACCTTAAGGCTGGTGCTTCCTCACTTTTAATTCCTTTTTGCAAATATTCTAGCTTGGTTTTCTCTTTCTTCTCAAGTTCAGCAAGAGCAGCATCCATTTTTGAGATCATCTTGTTGACAGTCTTCGACAGTCTCTGGGCAGCCTTGGATTCTTTAACCTCTAATTCTTGGTCTGACTGTTTCGCCAACTTTGATATCTCCTGGAGGTTCTGCACATCCTGCAAAAATATTATTTGTGACCCATTAATAGAGATTAGCTTCATGTGTTTCAGCTAAATCTAGGGTTGGGCAAATACAGTAGAGTCCCGCAAACCTGGACTAATGTGGACCGAATGGTGTCCAGGTTTGTGAAAATTCCGAGTAATCGGGAAATGAGTAAAAATAAGAAAAAATAAGAATATTTTCTGTTATGTCTATAAGAAATCATTTATTCATTGCATAGTAAAAAATACAAAAACTACATGATCAGTTACAAAAAAAACTTAAAGAAAAACCAAAACTGTTTTATATGTGTCACACTGTGCTCTGGCCTTGAATCCCAGTGCACTTTATTGCTCTGGCAGGCTTTCAAGTTATCCATAATTCCGGGTTATCGAAGTCCGGGTTTGCGAGACTCTACTGTAGTGTTTTTTTAAATTCTATTTGAGTAGTTGGGCAACTAATCGAGCAATGAGCCGACAAAATAAAAACTCTCCTTGTGGTTTTTGTTAATACAATTTTTTAATAGAGTTGCTAAACATTTTTATCTGACATCAGCAACATTTACTACAGTAGAACCATGCTGGTCTGACCTTGGATGATCCAACTCATCTCTTGGTCCAACCGTGCCGTCTATTCATGTACCGTCTATTCGTGCCAAACTATTTTGTACAAGAAGATAGTGATAGATTAAATAAACAACTGCAGATAAACCCAAACTAGGAAGGTAATGCAGGTAATTTTATTTTGAACTGTTCCCTACTCCCACTTGAATAGTTAGTTGTGAGTTACAGATTCATTAAAAAAGTTAATATACACGATAATTTTGGGCCCTCAAGATCAGAGCTGGTTGCCTGTTTTTAATTCAATGGTTGATATACTTTTCTGTATCTAAAAGTGTTTAATTTATGTTATAGTTTCAATAAAATATATGGTGATTGGATTTACATCTGCTCAAGTTTTACGCTCTAACAAATCAAATTAATCTGAAGCCCTTAGTCTTAAAAAGAATCTTCTAAAAGATAAATTAAAAAATTAAGCAAAACATTTATTTGGAAATATTGAATAATGCAGTTATACCTCCTGATAATCCTTCATTTCTTCTTTCAAGTCATCCAGTTCTTCTTTCTCAATAATCAACTTCTTTTTACCCTTGCCTACAGCCTCCAAAACATCTTCTAGCGTTTCACCAATATCTCTGGCAGATACATCCTGAAACAAGCAGTGTCTAGAAAATAGCTGAATTTTTTTAAACTGAATTATTACTATTGTGCGGTGTTATAGCCTATAATCTCATAGCCTAGAATTTAAAAATCGTGTTATAGTCTATAAAAAGCAAACTGTGCTATAGTATATAATGGAAATGTAAAAAGTGTGTTATAACCTATAATATCGCAACTGTAAAATAGCATATAATAACTTTTACAAGTTGTTGCATAGCCTATAATGTTTTAGCAGAGGTGTGTTATAGTCTATAATCTTAAAATTGTGTTATAGCATATAATAGTCGATTTGTGGCATAGTCTATAAAGAAGATTTTGTTGCATAGCATAGAATAGCCATTATAGAGTATAACCCATAATCAAAATATTATTCTAGGCTATGAAACAGTTTGTCAAAAGCTTTATATGTTATAACACAGTTAAATTTCTAATATAATCTTTAATAATTTGCTGTATTATAGCCCATAAATTCGAAATTGTGTTATAATCTATAATAAGCAAAGCGTGTATAACCTAGAAAAACGAGTTTGCTAAATAACATAGAATGGGGAGGAGAGGCACGCAGCGCAACAGCCGTTGGCAGACGCCTGGCAGCTCGGTACGCGACCACGCGGCGAACTGATACTCAGTGTTGCCAATGTCGGGAATTTTTCACTGCATACGGATTTTTGAGGCTGATTTGATGGAGATCTGCTAAATCAAGCGTTGCTGTAGATTTGTAAACGCAAATTGGGGATTGCTCTTTTCCGGAAATATATATATATATTCTGGCGTTAGCATTAATGAATAATGAAATGTTTCGATGTTATCACACACTGTTATAAGAGCTCATGTTAGTACTGTACACTTACTTGCTCAGTCATTTGATTGATTGCCTAATCATCTCAAAAAGGCTCAGAGGATATCCTTCAAATGCTAGAAATAACTAATTTTCGGTTCACAAATGTGTTATATGAAGGTATTATTGATAGTAGCTGACTAATTACGTAAAAATTACAAATATAAATGCTATTTCTAGGCACAACAAGTCCAAATTATTCAATAGTAATTGGTAGGCTATAACTAAAAAATAGGCCTACATTTATTTTAAAACATCCAGCTACGAAAGTCCAGGCGTAAAAAATAATAATTTAATAATATAGGTAGGGATTAAAAAGTCCACGAACAGATTGTCCAGATTCGTTATATTATCAACGTTAATACAGCTTTTTGAAATGCCCAGGTGCAGAACGTCCAGATTCGTTATCATATATTATTCTTTCGTAATATAGTTTATTTTGAAGTCCAAGTACACGAAGTCCAGATTAATACAAGTTTTTACTAAAGGCGAGTGCAGAGAACGTTCACGTTTCAGAATGTCTATAGCCTAAACCACTTCACAAAAGTATAAATAGGCGCCAGTTTTAAAGTATTGTTTGCAAAATTTAGACTGAATATCGGAGTGAGTTAGGCCTAGGTTTAATGAAGGTGCAGTTCTGGAGGTGCAGTTTCTAATTTACTTTCCGTACATGCTATTAATACAAACTTAATGAACTTCTGCCTGGTTGGTCAGTGTATCAGAAAAAATAACAGCTGTTTCAAGCTGACTTAAATACAAAGAATATTGGCCATTGTATTAGTGGTGTCGCACTATACTTCATTCAGTGAGAGTGTAAAGTAAAGCCCCCACCTCCTGTACCAGCTGTAATGTTGGCAGGCTGTGTCACATTTTTGAGTAACTGTTGTTATTGCTACACAACTCCAAAGATCTTAAATATAAAATGGAGCTGGAACTTGATGTCTGTTAACAAAGCCAATTATGGTTATCTTTGTTTGCAGTGAACTTAAAATGCATGTGAGATTTACAAGAAGTCAATGAAGAATTCATACGACAAATAAATGCATTGATCCATGCGTTGTTTATTATTTATATCATATTGTTTGTATTTTTCATTTCAAATCAAAAAGTGGAATGGCTGTGAACCATCCTGTGGGAACATATGGACTGTCTCTTCCCTGATTGGCTATTTTCTATACAAATGTTATTTAAGGGGAGGGGCTTTACTTTACACACTCAGAATAAACTGTAAAAAACTGTAGGGAGTAGGTCATTTGACTTTCTTAACTCTTTACACCGAATTTCTCAGCTTTTGAACCTAAATTTCCAACAGAAATAATTCAATTTTCAACCCGTAAGACTAGTGTATTTGCCTGCAACACCAATGGTGGAACCGTTTTGAAATACCGTATTTAGTCTATGCTTAGTTATAATTGTCAGTATTTTAAAATTTGGTAAAATTGTTTAAATACCTAAATTACCGTGAAGGATGTAATAAAAAAAAACCGAAATAATTTAATCTCAACCCGCCAGACTAGTGTATTTGCCAGAAATACCTACTACGGTGGAACTTTTTTGAAATATTTAGTCTAAGCTTAATTTTAATTTGTCAGTATTTTAAAATTTTGTCAAATGGTTTGAATACCTAAATTACCGCGAAGGATGTACCTTAGTACCTATAAAATGCAAACAAACTTTGTTTTGAGAAAAATATGAAACAATGAGTCTCAAGGTTACTGAATAAAAGAGAATTTAACATAGTTTCAACATACCGTTAATAGCCTGTACGACTTCCAAAAACCTACAATGACAGTGGTTCCCTTTTACGAAATAAGTTAGCCTATATTAGGCTATAACATTTTAGGCTTAGGGTACTGTCTATCGAAACACTTAACAAAAATTGAATGAAATAAAATTGGTTGCAACTGGGTTCCATCAGCGTTTACTAGGCTACAAAAGTCGTGGATCTAAAAAAAAACCTTGTGGATAGAAGATTGAAAATTTGTTTTTCAAAGCTTACCTACTTGTACTTAAGGCATTGCAGAAAACGATTAGAAATATCAGAAAACTAGGTACCTAATCTATGATTCCTTTCTTAACAATTTTCATAAGAACATTTTTCTGATTTTGATTATAACTTTCAATAACTTAATTCAAGATCGCCAATGCATCAGAGTACAAAAATTGAATTGCACATTCAAACATGGCAATTTAAATGCATACCGGTAACTGTTTCTTATTGATTTCTTAATAAACAGAGTATATGCACTTTTAAAAAGCCAGAATGGACCACAAACGTCATAAACATACGCAGGGGTGCCCAGAAGGGGGGGGCATGGCGCAATTTGCGCCATCAAAATTTTTGGGGGGCATGATTTTTCGGGCAGAATTTTGGTTTTTTGTGAGGAATTTTAAACCAGCGAGTAAGGGAAAATTACAAACAAATAAATGTCCATAACCATATACGCAACGGTTAAAAGTAGTCTATTGTTTATTTATCTAACCATTTCATCAGGTTTTCCATCGTCTTAAATTCAATTTCGCCTTGTAAACCATCCCCGGAATCTCCACGTTAATCTATAATTGTTAAATTATTTTGAATGGCGGTTGGCAATGGCTCGACTGGCAACCCTGTCTGACATCGGGCCCATAAAAGGCCCATGGTATCAGACACGGTCTGTGGCCCCAGTCTGATACATCCGTTAGCAATGTTGCCAAAAACCTGGTATTTCCGGTTTTCGGGTATTTTGGAGGCCGTGCGGAGATTTGGCGGTGATTAAAAAGCGGGTTTAACCGGGGATGTAAGGCTTGGGTTGAGAAAATTTACTCAACAACAAAATGGGTAAAATCGGGGATTTTTGAGAAGGTACAAGGAATTTTTTGGAACTCAAGATATTTTATTTTTTGAACGAAAGTTGGTATTGTATTTGGTATAGTTGTCCTGTATTATTGGTTATTTCGTTGCAGTGTTACCAGAAACCGGGTATTAGCCCGGTTTGCGGGTATTTTGATGGCCGTTTGGGGACTTAATTGAGAGGATTAAGAAAAATCGAGTAAAATCGAGGATTTTAGACTTGAGCTGCGGGGATTTACCCGGCAGGCATCCTAAATACATAAAAAACGGGTAAAGCCGGGGATTTTTGAATTAAGGTTTGCTTTGCAAATATCCAATGTCCATGTAAGGTGAGAAAAATAATTTGGGTTTTATGGCTTTCAAGAACTTGTTCAAGAACAATACTTACTTGAAGTATAGACATATTTTGATATGTAGTGTGCAGTTTATTGATGTAATATTTCTCTCCTTACACAGCAAGTTTAGGAAACTATCCGGTTTTGGTTGCTTTTAAAGTCATTACGTGGTTTTTCGTCTAACTACCGGATTATGGTACCTGGGGCGATTTTGCAGGGATTAGTGCCGAAAAACCGGGTAAAAGTGAGGATTATTAACAGAGTTGGCGGGTAAAATGCCAAATCCTGTGTAATGCAACACTGGCCGTTTGAGATAGGACTATACTAACAGTCAATCGCCAGTCATATGAAGCACGGTCGGTGTGCAGTCCTTAGACTGTGGTGAAGCAGTTTTACGAATAGTGCAATTGCTGAGAGAAGTGAATGGTGATTACAAGTTCACATTGTGTTGTGATATCGTGGTTGGATATTAATTTTAGCTGATTATATATACAGAAACTGAATTGTATTCTGTATTTTTTATCTTTGGCAAACTACGGGGTAGTTTTATGGTAATTTTGTTGTGTCCCAGCCTAGTCTAGTAGTCTAGTCTTTGAGGATTGAAATTGAAATCGACAACGGACCATGGGAAAAGTACGTTCCAGACCCAAGTCAATCAACAAGCAAACATGACGTTGACGTTCCTCATAGCTCTTCCAGCACCCAAGACCGAGATATTTTTTAACCAACAAGCATCCAATATGTTTTTGAACCTTCCTGCGAGAATGATGCCATTTCAATACCACTGTTGCAGTGTTTAATGATGTAAAATCCCAACATTTATATTATATTAACAGCCATGTCCATTCATTTCTTAATTTATTAAATGTAAAAAAAAACAATTAATTAATTTCTGGTTATTGTAAAAACAATAACGCCCCAACATTATGGAAACCATATTAAATTAATGCATCACTAAACTGCCAAAATTAAAAATACTCGTAGGTTGTAATAGTATATTTCGCGACAAGGGCCGAACATGAGGTTTTGCAGGCTTGAGACGAATTCGAGAATTTGAACCGATCGAGAGTCAGGTGCGAACACTATTTTTTCACCACATTACACAATGAAATATACCCAAAATTATTTAAAAAAATAATTATTATTTGACTCACTTGAAAATAAAACTTTAAGGTTATGAACGACGATACAACTTATTTATCATGATTCAAACAAATACAGCTATGAAAATCATATTATCACACAGCTAAATTGTCTTCGGAACCTATTGATTGCCGTATAATTATGTGATGTTCTGACGTTGTTTCAAGCAAATTAACGGTCAGCTGACTTTCGGCCCTAGGGCCCCAAACGTTTTCGGTCCTGTGGCGGCAAACAGTGTGTTTCGGCCCGCGTTTGAAGTTTGTAAAGCAGGTGATTTCGTCGTAGTGTGGTGAAAAAATTTTTTTGCCACACAACCGCCGCGACGTAATCACCTGTTTTACTTGGTAGCCGAAACCAGTTTTTTTCCGCCAGAGGGCCAAAAACTTTCGGCCAAGTCAGCTGGTCATTTATTTGCTTGAAACCCGATCTCGAGCCTGCAAAACCTCATTTTCATTTTCAGCCATTGTTGCGAAATATATTACAACACTGCTTATTTGTATTGTATCACTAGTATCACATACTGTAAAAAAACTTCATTATTTGCATTAACTAGCAACATATTTGTGACTTTTTTATTGACGCTATTGGAACTAGACTTACTTATAAATACATACGTTTTATATATTGAAGTCACATCACTTTATTACCTATGCTTTATTATTGTATGTTTTATCACTTTATTACTTGATGCTTATAAAACGCAATAATACCCTTTGATAGGGGAGGATATAAAGTGTGTGTGTTTTATTGACATGCTAACTAATGTTAGAAATTGAAGGGTGGGGGTGGTTGTCATGCTTTGGGGGGGGCATTAGGCTTGGTTTGGGGGGGGGGGCATGCGCCATTGCCCTTGGGGGGGGCTGGGCACCCCTGAACATACGCCTTGTTAAGAAGTTGAATACCTTAGGAATTAATTAGGAAATTTGGTTTTCCAAAAGTGCCGTGTGTAGCCTACGTAATTAATGGAGTATAAAGTGCCGTGAGCCATATATGCGTCTGTCCAAAATGTTAAGGTGTTCATTCTTCGGAATCGAAGGTTATATTATTAAACAAAAGAATAAATAGAAAATTCTTAACAAAAATAAACTGTATTTTATACTATTAATCTGTATTATCACCCAGTCTCAAAAATCTCACATAATTTAATTGACAAGTTGAATATTTAAATAAACTAGAGATCGCCAGTGGTCGGAAATTTGACCAATTTACAAATTGAGAAAAAGGGATAGCTAATTTTGAAAATTATCTTTGCAGACACCAATGCGTAGTTTATAAATACGTTTCTTAAAGGACACATTTTCCCCAAACGGGAACCGAAAGAAAAAGAGAAAGAGTCATTCTACTCTATTTATATACCACCTCTGGCATATATTTATGGCATGCTTGGTTTATATTCTGGATTAGATTTCACGTTTAATTTTTTAAGACTGGACCGAATATTTACTTTAGAGAAAAATAAAAATTCAGTCATTCTGTCAGCTTATCCCATACTGCTACCACAGTTCTCTCCTTTTCTCCCTCCATTCATTCATTCATCACTTACTCTCTACTTCCCTTCCTTTCTAACTTCTTCTCTCTTCCCTCCTTTTCTCCTTCATTCTCTTCTTCCCTCCTCCCCTCTCTTCCTATCACCATCACTAACATTTTATTTTTTACCCATCCTCCACCAATAAAAAACACAATTTTAATATGTAATGTCCAGTAGTGCTCCATTTGCTGGAAATTGTTTTAAATTTATAATCTATATATCTATATATTAATACGCAAGCGGTTTTCTTTTCACAGTCCAACCGCAGTAACGGCTGGGCGGATTTTAACGTTTGAGGTGTCAAATTAAAGGGAATTTTATGTGGATTTGTGAACAAGTCTCAGAATTTTAAAAAAGGGTGTCTCTAAAGTACAGTAAAGGGCTTAAGTTTCGGAACAGTGGCGCTATTCATCGACATTTATTTGAGCAAGCTCAGTTTTGTTTACAAACTGAACATATGGCCAAGCTCTGAAATAGTTCTACAGGTAAACTTATTTTTACAGCTGGTTTGGCTTTGTTTTCAATAGTTTTCTTTTTTTAAGATTTATTATGTAATTGAGGTTATGTTATGAAGTTTTTAAAGCTCTTAAACATTGCAGTTATCAGTTTTACAATGTAGTTTACGATATACCATAGTTTTTTGAAGTTAATTTGTGCAAATCTATTTTTGGATTTGTTGCATTTATAATTCCACCGATAAGAAGATGTCGAACATTGACCGATCGGAGGAGTCGGAACCATGGGCGGATTTAGGTATTAATTTTTGGGGGTGCCAGGTCGCCTCACTTTTGATGTATTTTTTTTAAATAGCCCACCAATTACCAATTAAAAACGTCTTCATTTTAAGTTTGTACTGAGTGGTGGGTAGTCACGGGAAATTTCGGGAATTAAAACTACCAAACTGGGATGGTAACACTGCCTGCAGAGCGGCGTTTTCAGGCCTGGTGTTCTGTGATTGGCTGTTCCGCCGTGGGAACATCCTCCCTTTCTAGGCTATGCAACAAAATCGTCTTTCTAGACTATACAACAAATTCATCTTTCTAGACTATGCAACAAAATCGTCTTTCTAGGTTATAACACAAAATCATTTTTATAGGAAATTCCACAAATTAACCATTATATACTATAACACACCTTTGAGATTATAGACTATAACACACTTCTGCTAAAACGTTATAGGTTATGCAACGTTTCTTAAAACTCATTATATATTATGATACAGTTTCAATATTCTAGGCTATAACACACTCTTCACATTATCATTATATGCTATAACACAGTTTGCTTTTTATAGACTATAACACGATTTCCACATTATGGGCTATAATACAGTAAGTTATTAGAAATTAAATAAAAATTTAACGATTATAGTTTATAAAACAAAACTGTGTTATAGCATATAATGTTTTTTGACGAAGTGTTTCATAGCCTATAAAGAAATATGATTATAGGTTATACCCTATAATGGGCGTTATATGTTATGCAACAAATTCGTCTTTCTAGGCTATGCCACAAATTGACCGTTATATGCTATGAGATTATAGCCTATGAGACGCCACGATTACTATCACACTATATAATAATCAAAATTTCAGTAATTATGAAGTCTTTCAACATTAAAATAGAATAAAGAAACAAATTAATAATCCTACAAATTATATATATAATGTATATAATTTTTTCAAAGGTTAAATCAAGTGATTCCTGAATAAAAGTTTTGATTAGAATTTTGAGAATTCAACTCATTACGCAATTATTAGGCTGTACAAATAATTGCAATTTATACATTAATTGAGGGATTTAACAACAATGGACAATTAGTGGCTGAAATAAAACTCTTTGTAGATATATTTTCTGCAGCCATTTCCATTGGAGGAAAAATGAGTGCTACACTAAAGTTGCTGAAATCACTTTCAGGCTTCCAAAACTATAAAGGTAAGTTAAAGAAATTGGTCATCTGAGATATTTTTCTCCCACATTGATTTAATCATATCAGGGGGCATGGAAGAAAGGGTTAGAGTTTTAGTGCCATAAATGATCCAACCTGCTACAGTTCGCGCACGCTCATCCCGCCCAGCGCCAGAATTTTAACACATTGGGGTGTGGGGGAGGAGGGGAAGTCACTCCCCTACTCAAGCCCCACCCCTTTATTACTGCTCCGAGCTGTAAATAAGTGAACTAATATTCAAAACTAGAGTAAAATTCTTGGTTGTCAAAATATATTTAAGGTTATGGTTTGAGGTTTTGTTTTTGTAAGTTTTATCTTTGTAATTTCACCTATAAAATTGGAAATATGCATTGTATTCTCCGAAATTGTATGTACTTGTTATTAAATAAGAGTTTAAACTTGAAATAGTTGTGTTTCCATAAGTTTTAATTTTAAAAAATTTTCCCAGAAGTAAACAAATATTGTTTATTTTCTTTGATTGATGACAGCTGTCAACTTGGTCTGGGTTTGAGAGTCGCTATCTAACGGATAATAAAAAAACTTCAAGAACAAGAAGAAAAAAATGATCGTCCAATAGGAAATCAAATAGGTACTGTGCAGCCAATGACATAGGCTTATCTAGGAATCCCCTCTCTCGCTCTCTCTCTCGCGCTCTCTCTCTCTCTCTCGCTCTCTCTCTCTCTCTCTCTCTAGAAATAAATTTAAGTGAAAAAAATACTAACTTATATCATTGACTTTATGCAATTGAAAAAATAGCAAACATTAGAAACACGTAAAAAATTTGTAACTCCATGAAATTGTTAATTATAAATAAAACATATAACTAACTTATATAAAGATGGTAAATAAATTTATTATTTATTATTATTTTTTATTGAATTTGAATTTTTATTCTTCCTTAATTGAATGCATTGAAAAACAGAAATAAATAAATATAATATACATTTTTTTATGTTTCATAGAAACACAAAAGTTTTTAAGTTTTTGCTTTTTGTTTGATTGTTTGGTTTCCAAAAAGGTAAAATTAAAATACTATATAGAGTGGTTATTGCATGTTGACAATATAGTTCATTTTGGAATTTTATGAATAACAAAAAGACCGGCAGAAACAAAATGATTGCTATGGAATTCAATGGAGTAAACTTGATAGCGGAATGAAAGTGGCAAACGCATTTGCTGATTACTTTAGCTCAGTATACAAACAGTATGTGACTGAGCCCAGTGTGCGGTGGAGGGGCCGTGTCCTGTCTCACAGTGCCTTGCCTTCATGGTCGGGATGTACAGGAAGCGATTAAAAGATTAAAGTCAAAATGTACTTCCAATGTACAAAATGTGGTCAAAATGTACCACTGGAACTGATTTACTTCCACAGTATTTATTTAAAGGTTGTTCTGAATATTTAATCAAACCCCTTACATTTTTATTTAATTTAAGTTTAGCATCAAACATATTTCCTAAGAGGTGGAAGGTTACTAAGGTAACGCCAATTTTTAAATCCGGTGAGAAAGACCAAATTATTAACTACAGGCCAGTGGCGGTGTTGTCGGTTCCCGCAAAAATATTTGAGATGATTGTACATAAATATTTATTTGGTCACATTGGAAAATACATTTCAAATTCTCAACATGGATTTCTACCGGGCAGATAAGTTAATACGAACCTATCAAATTTCACTACGTATGTCTCCTCGGGTCTAGATTCTGGAGTTCAAACTGATACTTTATTCCTTGACCTGGCCAAGGCGTTTGACAAAGTAGATCACTCGATTTTATTGAAAAAACTGCATTTTTATGGTATTCAAATAAATTATTGTATTTTTTCAAATCATATATTATAAATAGTAGGGGTGGGCGAGTACCTGAAGGTTGGCTAATTAACCTAAATTTTACAACTACTCGAGCACGAGTCGGGTAGCTCCTACTACCCGAAAAAACGAGTCGGGTAGTTAGTTAATCCTGCCATTTACATGCGATCAAAATTATGTGCGATTTACGTGTGTGCGATCGAATTTTACAGCCGATCGCGAGCTACGCAAAGCCACATCTGCCGCTTATTCTCAATCGACAGATTCTTTATCGCGGCCGCTCGCTAGTTTCACAAATAAGCAGCATTTTCTGTTCATTTGTGGCCGGCAAATACACGTGGTCGTTTTTCGCGGCAAATCTTGATTATAGCAAGGCTACATTAGCTGATCATCAGCGATCGGCAAATACGCGCGATCGTATTTCTCGGCAGATCGCGAGTTTCGATCGGCATCTGCCGTTTATCCGCGATCGACAGTTACGTGCTATCGTTTTTCCCAGCTGTCCACGAGTTTTTCGTAACAATAACTTCAACAGTATTTCATTAACTCATAGAAGAATGGATTTCAACAGTTATCTAGAAAGATCTCTCAGAATTCAGAAATTGAAAAATTACAGCTATATTTAGCTCTGACTTGCATTTTACAACTTCAGATTTGAATTCATAGTTTACCTTTTGAGTAATATACAGCCTTATTCATTTCTGCTTTATTTGATTTGTAAAAATGAGAAGAAAATTTTGGAGTTAATTGGTTTACATAAAACAATTAGTTTTAATTACCTAATTGTAATTCGAAGACCTAAAAATAAATGAAAAAAAAACTTACTTAAAAAAAATAAACTTTACATTACTTTTCACAAACAACTACTCGACCCGACCCGATACGCGAGTATTTGGCTTAATACTCGACCCGACTCGATTCGAATTCAAAATCCACTACTCGCCCACCCCTAATAAATAGAAAACAATTTGTATTCTATGATGGGGCATTATCCTCTACTTTCACAGTTCAATCAGGTGAGCCACAAGGCTTGAACCTGGGGCCTTGTCTTTTTACAATTTTAATTAATGATTTAACTGATTGTGTTTTGTCTGCAAAGGCCCTACTATTTGCCGATGATTTAAGATTATTTAAACATATAAAGAGCCCGGAAGATGCAGTTAGCTTACAGCAAGATTTGGACAATGTTTATGATTGGAGCATAGTTAATAAAATGACTTTTAACGTTACGAAATGCCACCGTTTGACTTTTACTAGAGATCAGAATATTGAAAATCGTGATTATTTTTTAAACGGGATTCTAATTACTAGAGTGAACAAAATTAAGGATTTAGGAATCATTATGACTCATACATTATCTTTTAATCCGCATGTCAAGGCATGCATAGCATCTTGTTCTAAAATTATGGGATTTATTTTTAGGGAAAGTATAAATTTTAGAAATATTGAAGCCTTAATTACGCTTTACATCTCATTGGTCAGGTTAAGGCTGGAGAGTGGTGCAGTGATTTGGAATCCATTTCATATAACCTATCGAAATGCACTATAAAAAGTTCAAAAACGATTTTTAAGATTTTAATTTTACAAACGTTTTATGTGTACAGGTATGAGATTCCATATCATGAATTGCTAGGGATGTTTGGGTTCCAGAGGCTGGACCTGAGGAGGGCACTCATGGGTTTAGTTTTTCTGTATAGACTGGCGCGGGGTGAGGTTGGAGACGCCGCTAGCCTGGCTGGCCTGTCTATCCGTGTACCCTCGTTTCACAGTAGAAACAAGCTCCTCTTCTCTCTCCCTCATTGTCGCAAGGCCTCACACGCCTCCTCACCCCTCTTCCAATTAATGAGATCAAACAATAAACTGATTTAAGAAAACTGTGATCTGGACTTAATTCACGATGCTCCAAAAACATTCAAATCAAAATGTTTGTCTGGGCTGATGATGCACGTTTAAATTATTTTATACTATTTATTAACTTGTTATACATTTTTGTTATGAAAAATTGGTTGGTTGTTATTTATTTCTCTAGTCACTAGTTTATTTATTACTACTTATACAATTTACATAGTCAATTCTCTTTTACTTTTAGTGGCATGCAGGTTATTAGTATTATTGATGTTATTTATTTATTAATTATTTAATTTATTGGCTTATTTGTTACTCTATTGTTGTATTTCTAATTAATTTATAAGATGTTATAGTAAGCTCAAATAACTCCGCAGTGAACTTTAGATTATAATGAACTGCTTTGATGTAATTGGTATTCATACTGTATCAAAGCATGAAAATAAAATAAAAATATACTGCCATGTATAATCAGTAAACGTGTTATTGTATTTTTATAAACTTTAGGCTTTGAAGTTCTTGTTTTAGGAAATGGCTCTATGCCTCATAATTTTTCCAGCACTTTAAATTACAGTAAAAAATTAAAAATCAATTTAGTTTCAAGACGACAATCATAAAGACTTGTTTTCCCAAGCTAAAAATTATAAATTTTAAGTTCACAACTCCCAAACTTAATATTTCTTAAGTTACATAAAATATAAATTACCTATGTATTAAACATTTCTTTTAAAGTCTCTAAGTCTTTACTATTGTCAACTGTTTTTTTACTTATTTATGAAAAATAATCGTACTTTCGGCTGGGATTCAAAGACATCTGAATTAGTTCAGAAAATTGAATCAATAGGCAAAACCGCAATTTGTAGCAGACCAATTTGGCCGACAATATGAACTATCATCACTGTCAAGCCTTATAACCATCACTGTTCTAGTTATTTCCATTGATTAACAACTATCAGTGAATACCTAAGATTGCTTTTCACACCCAATTGCGAGTTTGCAATGTACATTTGCCGTTTATCAGCGATCGGCAATACGCGCGATCGTTTTCCATGGCCGATCGCAAGTTTCGTAAACTAGCATCGGCCGTCAATCCGCGATCAGCAAATACATGGCCGTTCACGAATTTCGCAAAGCTAAATTTGCCGTTTATTTGCGATCGGCAAATACACGCGACTGTTTTTCACGGACAATCGCAAGTTTCATAAAGCTACATCAGCCGTTAATCCGCGATCGACAGATACGCGCTAGTGTATTTCGCGGCCGTTCGCGAACAGCGCAAATCTATTTTTGCCGTTCATCCGCGACTGGCAATAACGTACGATGGTTTTCGCAGCTGATCAAGAGAAAAAATGAAAAAATTAAAATGAAAAACTTTATTCTTCCCAAGTTTGTACAATATTTACAATAGCAGTAAATTAACATATTATAAAAACTGAAATTCTTAAAAAACAAATTTCTCTGCCAGTTATTAGGAATAGGCCTACATGGGCAGGTGCCTGTGCGTAGGCCTGAGTTGAAATCTGTAGGTATCATTCAATTGGCTCTACATTGGAAAAAAGAGCTTTAGAGTGTCTTGCCGAAAGGGAAAGTTCTAAATAAAAAATTAGCAAAAATTATTATGACATTTAAGTAGATGAAATATTTGTTTTGTGATATCGACGACAACAGCTAAGTCCGCCTCAGAATGAAACTGAGTGACAATGCCTATGGTGGGGGGGGAGTGGTCAGAGGTCACGTCTTAGGTAATTAGGTCTGATGAGAGCCTCGGCCTCTGCTATACTAATGGAGTGCAAAAGGTTTTGAGAACGATATTTAAAAACATTTACTGAAGTAGAATTAAAAGCCGCAAGTAGAGCTGAAGTAGAGATTTACAAAGCCGCATTTGCCGTTTATTTACGATCGGCAAATACGCACGATAGTTTTTAACGCACGATCGCGAGTTTTGCAAAGCTGGATTTCCCGTTTATTCGCGATCAGAAAATACGCGAGATCATTTTCCGCGGCCGATCGTGAGTTTTGCGAAGCTACACACGCTGTTTAGTTTCAATCGCTAAAACAATCCCGTCCCGAAAATTTCCCGAAGTAAATAAAAATCCCGCCCGAAAATCAAGAATTTAATTTTCCCGAAAATTTCCCGAAATTTCGGGACCCGACCATCCCTACTTATAAATCATAACAAGAACGTGTACACCCACTAAATTGAACCTCCTGAATTCAAAAATGTTGTTGAAAAATTTTTTTAATCAGTGAAGAGGTTAAATTATGTGTCACAACACTTTACATTAGAAGAAAATAACTTCTATCCAAAATTATCGGATGTTGTCCCAAGACATTATATTGATAAATAGAGGCAAAATAAGAAAAGAGGATTTTTTCAAAATTTATCCTATTACAAAAAAACGCCATTTTGAAACGCAATTTCAAAGGTGTAAAACAATTTTATATTTTGGAGACTCATCGGATTTTTAATTGTGAAAAGAAGCTCTGATCAAATTTTCGTGAATTTACATCAGTTGCTAATCTAAAATGTGTTTTTGGCCTTATTTTACTGTACTATAAGTCTATGAGTTGACTCTGAAAACTAAAGATCCTGATAGTATGACCACAGTGAAGAGTTGGGGACTGAGATGAGCAAGGGCATGAGATAAGAAGAGGAGGCTGTTTACTGAAGAAACAACTAAGCCACACCCCTTAGGAAGACTGCAGTTACAATGTAGACCAAGTGCAGAGGAATCTGCATGGAACAGGTGCATCACTCGCCGTAGCAAAATAAGCAGCATTTAAGGCCAAAGGCCTTTCTAAGTTTAGGTGATCTACAAGGTAAGGTGGTAAACTAACTAAAGATTATCCTAGGAACAAACCTTTTCTTCTTTAGGCTTTTCTGTAAGTACAGTTGCTTTGTCGGCCAAAACTGGTGCCTTGTCGACCAAAATTTCCTCCACTTTTTCAGTCAGCTTGAAAAAAAAAAATTAGACAGAAATAGCACTTGCTGATTACTGAAAGTTTTTTTTCCACCCAAAATTAAGTAAGATTTCAAGCACAATATGCTGAGTTGAGTCAAGGTCAACAAAAAAAAATTTTGTAAGCATATATTTTAATAAGTTTTGTTTACAAATGACAATTTTCAGTGAAGGAAGGAGAGTTTGGAAAAACAAATAAATAAATAAGCATTACGGGTATCTGATATTAATTTTTTTTATTTCCAAAAAAGGCGCTTCCTAGTTTTTATAACTTTTCTTGGGCATTGCAAATGAACAATTACTCAGCAGTTCTTTGTGTGATGGGAGAGTAACGAACAAGATTGTCTCATAGGTGAAAATGTTGGGGGTCGAGTTTTCCAAAGGCAACAATTTTCATGAGAGAGACAGGTACTTCATTCCTGAAATACAGTAGGACCTCTCGTATCCGACCTTCCAACAACCGACTCCTCCTAATATCCCAACAGTCCTAGTGTCGGACTGTCTGAACAGGCTCCCCGCTCTGTTGGTGAGCCTATTCAGACTTGAAAAAGTGACTCATCAGTATAAATAAGTATAAATACTCTTAAATAATTATAAATAACTATAAATATGTATAATCAACTGTAAATATTTATAAATAACCATAAATAACTATAAATATCCCGACGTTTGATGTGGGAAAGTTTATTTTTGCTAAACCTCCCGATATCCAACCTTTTAGCCGTTCCGACCATGGCCCGATCCCGTCATGGTTGGATATGAGAGGTTCTACTGTACACACAACATTATTCCCCATTTGTACAAGTAAATAAATCAACAATAGAAAAATATTTATTGTATTAGTATTGACACAAAAACCATGATTATAATAACTAGTTGATTGTATCATATTGATTACCATAATCTCAAAACTTTCTCACAAGCTGAGTATTCTCTTCCATTTCCACTCTAAGCCAATGCCTTTAAAATCACCTGTTAGCACCTGAACTCGTTGAGCAGTAACATATTTACATGTCTGAGTGAAAATTTGAAGGCTTGCCTTGAGACAAATCAGTCACTTTGCTTCCACTGGGAGACAAAGAATTATTTAACTCACTCATTACAAATAGTTAAAAGCATCTAAACATAATAGGTGGGGGAAAACGTTTAACTTTCCGCCTGCACAATTTAATACCCAACCCTCGTTAAGCTAAGAACGCTACCAGTATCTGCTCCCTGCCAGCCCCTTTGACACAGGCACTATGAGCCTTAAGAGGAGGTTGGATAGACGGGTGCTGATAACAGAATGATGCGGCGAAGCTTGCAACTAGGTTGCTCCGCCGTATGTAATGCACGAAATAGTGCCGTTTGCCGTGTGTTGAATGGCTAATTTTCATCACAAGTCAGCTGATCGCTAGCAATTCCTTCAAATCAGCGAGAACAGAAGCTCAAATTTACCTTGAATTTTCGCTTGACATGCTTTTTGGTGTGCGAGAATTTGTCGTTGTTATTAATTAGATAATTTCGAAAGCCGAATATTCGAAATCTTAATTAAATTATCTACCGGACGTAGGAAGCCGATTTTCGATAAATTTGATAAATGACGTAAAATAACGCAATCAAAAGTTATTTTTTCAATTTTACAAAAAATGGCTAGTTTATGTGAAAATTTAATTCCTACGTCCGGTAGAGTTTAAAAAGAGCTTTAATTTGACATATAAACTTTAGTTTTCCGTCCAAAAATAAACGAGAAAACCCGCATACCAATTAACATGGAGTATAAATCTTATGGAGTATCTCTTATGGTTCTTATGGAGTATAAATCCAATATGGCCGCCAAATCCAACCTCCTCTTAACCCTTGAGAGGGTGCTTCACCAGTAAAAGAGCAGCGGGTGCAAGCGGAGTATTACTCTGCAACATTAAACTGCATATATTTTACCCTTTTTACTTGTTTTATACCGAAGTATTGTATTAAAATGTTGATAAACTTCATTAGGAATCACATTTCATCATTAATACAATTAAGTGTTAAATTAATAGGTGTAGTAATTCAATTGAACATAGTATGTAATTTTCTATTATAGAATAGGTATTACTTTGAATATTGTATTTAAATGTGGGCAAACTCCGCATGCGCCCGCTCGAAGGTTAACACGTTAAGTGCCACGCCATTTTTTAGGCACATTACCGCAGTGCCAAACAGAAATGTAGTTCTTTTTTTACCATATGATGTTTTTTATACTTGTTTATCGTAGTTATAAGGTTTTCATAAAAAAATTACAATTTTTGACCAAAAATAAAATTTGGACCAATCGGGGCGGCAGTGAAATTTTTTAGCAAAATATTGCTAGAAAAAATCAGTGCCGCCCCGATCGGACCCCGGGTAATTTTTCGGTATTTCAGGGTATTTTGCCCCGCGAAGTTGGCAGTAACTTAGTTTCCCGCCAAATCTGGTTACAACATATGGTTTTGTACACATCCCCGGGCTTTACACGTCTTCCCCCTCCCCTACCACCCCTCAACCCCCGCCTTGACTTCGTGACCTTCACTCAGTTTTAGTTGTTTTGTAGGTTCTTGGTTATGTAGGTTCTTGGTTATGAACCTAGAATCTTCATAAAGGTTCTAGGTTCTTGTTTTGTAAATAAATTTGTCTAAAATAAAAATAAAACGTTTTTCTCAATCACACCCAAAAATAACAATTACGATGGGATTTAGGTTTTTTTAGGAAATATTTATGAATTAATTTTCAGGTAAAACAACACTTACTGACGTAGTTTTAGTGAATTATTAATATTAGTTGTGCATTCGCAGTCTATTTTTAAGTTACAGCAAATGAAATGTACAACACTTGCGTGAAGTGAAACCACGCCGCTCCAGTCGGGGCGGCGTTTTTAGAGCAAATTTGTAAGTATATTAGGAAGGCTGTGGGAGCAATACGAGGCTACGGCAACGCCATCTGTGAGGCACGGGATCTACTTTGGCGATTTAGTTCGTAAGATTGCCGCTAGAGGTCCACCAGTGAACTCTAGCGGCAATTTGGTGAAAGACTGCACAACCCAGGGCGCCGCCCCGGTTGGAGCGGCGCGTCACTCCGCCCGACCTACCTATGCCGCTCCGATCGGGGCGGCGTGGCGCTTAACGTGTTAACAGTCACAATATTTTAGAGTTCTAAGAAAAATCATTATTTCGATTTTTTAATGTTGCAGATAATAAGTCATAATTTTATGGTTATTTTTAAGATAAACACACCTTATTCATATCAACTTTTACATGCAGGCTATTTTTAATGATATTACAAAAAACTAGTAACACACCTTAGTTTCTTCTTCCAACTCCTTCTTTTCCTCTTTTATTAGAGCCATCTCTTCTTTGATCAGATCCAACTGCGCCTTGTTATCAATCTTTCCTTCTCGTTCACCGATAGCTGCTTTGGTCTTGGTAGCCTGTAACAAAAATTGTAACAAATTAAATATTATTTTACTGTCTAATATAAGGATTTTTAAAATGGTTGATTTGGATATCACATTAAAGGAGACTATTTTGTAATTTTTATTGAGTTAAAATTTCTTTTATGTTCAACTTAGCGTACTCAATAAAACTTTTACTCTCACTGCACATATCCTGGCAAAACAGAATTAGATTTGAAAGCTTAATAAAGTTAAGATCAATCTTTTGATGGAAGTTAAGATGGACCAAAATCGTTGAATTTTTCGTCGGCGAAGCAGAAAAATCTCAGTTATTAACAGCAGGGGTCACATCCGTTTTATATTTTGAAGTCTAATACCACAAAATATCCAACACATCAAAAGCTTCATTCACCTAAAATAAATCCTGCTGAATCCATTCCGAATAAATACAAAAATGACAGACGGAATCTATAACATATTTAACAAATTCTTAACATAAATAAATGTGTTGTTTATGAAGCAAAACTATTTTACTGAACAATGCCGTAATCAAAATGATTGGCGGTCACTTGTGTACTTACAACAGTGTCGGGCAGTGCGGAGATGGTGGCCACCAGTTTCTCTGTGGTCGTAATGGTCTCGGGCAGCATGAACGCACGAGACAGCAGCAGCAGCGAGGGCGGCACCTTCTCATTGAGGCTGAGGTCGAGCCACTGAGTCAGCTGCGCACGCAGTCGCTCCTCCGACATGCCGAGGGCACGCATCCCCCTCGCGCGACACGCAGCCTGCAGCTCCCCCTGGGTCAGTGACTCCACCCCCTCCTCCTTTATCCTCTGGCAAACCGAGGCGATTACACCTCATGTTGAGATAATAATAAACTACATGGATAAAACAGGTATAAAACTTTGTTTGATTCATATCGATAAAGAAGAATTTCAGAAAATGTTCATATATTCAGATAATAAGCTAAATACCCTATTAACAAAAATTTAAACATAACAAATGAAATTTTTTTTCAAAACTGGTGACACGATTATTCAATAAATAGGCATAACTTTTTTGTAATTATCACAGTTCATTTGGTTAGTATTTAGTTTTTAGTATATAATTTTTTTGAATCAGTTACCAGAAAACTTGTACATATTTTCAATAGTATGAAATATCACCAGTAAAAACATCAAAAATTAAAAAAAGTCATGTCAGCAGAAAATGTTTGTTTTAAATTTACTTATATAATCCCTTAACGCATGCTTTTTGCAACTACATTAATAAAATACGCTTACAAGATCATCGGCAGCAAGGCTTCTAAGCTTCATTCGCAATTGGAAGCGAAGTAAATTTGTTGTACCAAATGGTTGCAGTTCAAGTACCCTGCATAAAGCCATTAACTGGGATCTTGTCAAAGAATCTAATGTTATTTCGTCTTCGAAGAGCTTAGAAAATTTCAAAATTTCTTCGTTACTTGCTAGTCCTCCTCCTTCAGTTCTAACCTGAAATGAAAGACTAAATACCAAACAGTCTTATAGTGAATAGTAAACAATGTTAAAAAGCATTAAAAGCTTTGTGGTTTTACCTCAACAACAGCTGAGTGTACACTAAAGTTATTGCAAATTGTGTTATCAATTAATACAATTAATTAATGTGTTAATTAATATAGTAATTTGAACTATTACTCTCATAAAGCCTGTAGATATCATCATTAATTCCGATTTCGTTAACTTTTCGTGCTGTGCATGTTTCGAGGAATTTACCCCTCATCTTCAGCAGCACTCTTCAAATTAAGCATACATTATTGTACTTGTCTTGAAAACATAAAAAAGTCAAGTCACATTCACTATAAAGTACATTACACCCTTCACGAACACTAAATACAATAAATACTAAATCGCCGCTGTCGGGATATATATATAAAGAAACGCATTATTCACGGCCGGTTGTCGTAAGCCTACTAACTAAGTTAAGGGCTAACCATCGGGCAGGGCTGCACTGAGGCTATTAGGCTCCCGGGGTGAAATTTTGATATGTGCCCCCCTTTTAGCAACTAATTGGCCTGATATTGTATTAAAAAAAATTAAATTATACAATCGGGGTAAATCTCGATCACACAAGTTATTTTTTATTTTAATACCTACTAATTTTTCGGTAGCAATGTATCAGGCTAATGGTATCTTTCCATTGCTACTAGTTTGTATGAATCATGTTTTGAACTATCATTTCACTTGTTTCACAGCCTAAACAAATCTATTAATTCATCTTTCATACAGATCCATCCGTCAAACAAATCATCTGGGCCTAATTAAATTGGGTTCCACAAGTAGTACTAATGGAAAATGCTCTATGGAAAATATTTGTAATTGCCAATTTTACTAATTACAAAGTCTGTATAATTAATTTACCAACTTGGTTCTGAAATCAGGCCCTGGACCCCATTTCAGGAAAATACAGGTAGATTAATAATATTGACTTCAGTACTTTTAACTGGCAATAACTAGTATTTTACAGAGTGATTCTTTAGTCGCTGATAATGACTTGTTACTAGTGGTTTCCTTGTGAAGTCCATTTTGTGGCGACCTAGTCCAACGATTCAGGCTGACTTTCGCTATCATAATTATCACAACAACTACGCCAAAAGCACTGATCAAATTAATAATATTTTTTTTAATCTGATACCTACGTAGCAAAAGTTTATATAATGAGACTTTTTAACAGTTACAATACATGAATAATCCGATATAGTGTGGGTACTCATCTACGATTTACAACAGTTTCATCTATAATTAACAATTTAAAACAAAGTTACAGAACATCTGATTTTTTGAATGGCTAATTGATAAAATTTTATTCTTTCCCATGAATTATTTTTGTTCTGTAACGTGCAATATTACCGTGTCCTTTCTTTTTATAAATAAATAAATAATTAATAATAATTACTTTATTTCTCCGGTAAGTGGTTTGTTTATTTTACTTTCATTACAACTATAAATAACTTTTATCTTCTCCTTGGCTGGATCCCCGATGGTGTCAGTTCCTCCTAGAATGCTTACTCTAGGTCTTATTTTAATTAAACAATAAATAAAGGTAGATCTGAAATACAAATTGGTATTTATTCGATAATTCTAATTATTCAGCTTTAACTTTGAGGGAATGACAATATTAATTACACAGGATGGGGTCGGATAAAAATAATATAATAGCCTAATTTATAATTCCAAAATGGCTTCTAGCTAGTCTTTGAGGTAGAACACAAAACTTCTTATTGTAGGACGTGGGTATCATGCGGAGCAACATCATTTGATAATCAATTTATTGGATTTGTCGAGATTCATTTGAGTTTAATTATGAAATTTGGAATAATAGTAATAAATAATGCAAATAATAGATCTCTTTTGTTAGTTTAAATAAACAATCACAAAACTGGTTCCTCAACAATGGCTTCAGTTCACACTTAGTTGAAACATTTGATTCTATTTATTGACTATAAATTTACTTGGAAATGTCTTGATATATTTAAATACTATTACATTTGTTTCTTTATATGACTTTAATTTATTATTGGATTGAAATTTGAGTCTTTTATAATAATTATTGGGTTTTCTTGAGGATTATGATCAGATTATGATTAAATCAAACTGGAAGGATCTTATCAAAATTTTAATCTTCACCCAAGTCTTTATTAATTAATCATTGGCCATGAAAAGTGACAACTAAGACTTGGTATTCCGCTGGCAATCAAAATATAGGTATAAAAACCTATGACTTTTCTTTATTGGTGTATTATTTAGAAGAAGGACAGAGGTCCTGAATCAAAAATGTTAACACTTGGCCATTCTCTTCTTGAAGTGGTAATCCTCTTCAGCTTCACAATGCACTTACAACAATCCAAACATGTGTTGGAGTATTTGGTTTATGGTATATTTGCACTTCACTGAATTATTAAAGAAATCAAATTAAAGTATATTATAATCAATATATATATATATATATATATATATATATATATATATATATATATATATAAAAGAAGAGTTGTGTGTTGGTATAATTTAGTGCTACAGCCAAGACTACACGTCGTAGACCCTTCATCTTGGTATCAAATTAAAGCTTGGAATCTTATGATGTGCACTATGGTAGTTGAGTTTCGATGTCTTTTAGGGTTTAGGCACAGGATCGTCCGAAAGGGACCTATGTCAAGGATTTTGTGAGTACTTTGGGTTTTATTTGTTTATAACAATACATATGGTTTAATTTGAAATGGTTATCGTAGTTACAGTGGTTGCCAACAGAATGCAGCACCTACAATTTGTTTTTGTACATCAGGTGAACACAGTCTTTTTTTACTGTTAGGTTATCTTATTAAAAACATAAAGTGCACTAAAATTTAGAGTTACAAATTTTTTGTTTTAAATTCAAAGTTGGTGGTAAAAATAAGATGAGAAGGTGCCAAAAATCTAGAGAAAATGTCTGCAATTCCGTATCTTATCACATAGACGATAGATTGCACGAAAAAATGAATCAACGAAGAAAAATAAACACATCTAAGGGTATTACAGGAAAATTCACATCAAGAAACACTATCGTAACAGAAAGGGAGACAGGCGCACAAGGTGATGAAAGAAATAATCAGAACAGAGATACTGTAACGGAGAACCTTCGAAAAAGGGATCAAACAGAAGAAGCTGATTTAAATAAACAACTTTACAAGCTGTTTGCAAACGGACAGGGAACTATGATTTTGACCATGAAGGACACATTATTCCAATCAAATGTAGTAATTTGCAAAGATGGACAAAATTGTAGATATTGCACAGCAAAGAAATTAATTCAAAGTGGAAACGCAAATTATGTGCTGTTTGAAAGGACAAATAAGTCTGCTACCACCTTGCCACCCCCGGCTTTCTCAAATAGATGTATGGAGAAATATAAAAATATATTGAATTTATACTACATTAGACGTTATAATGCTTGCTTCCAAATTACGTCGAGGCCTTAATGAGATTTTTCAACCCAGCGAAGCGGGTTACCAACAGCTAGTATTATGTAAAATGACTATTTGAGATAGCATTTCCTAATAAATATGACTGACTTAAATTAAATAATACATATGAGCGAGCCTAACTAAACTGTTTAAACATTACTAATAAATGAATTTAGAAAATTATCATTAAAATTAATGTTGGGTATAAATATTATATTAGGTTCCTTATTTATTTATACTACTGTTTATGTATAAAATCAAATGTAAATATTTGTGAACTATTACAAACGAGTCAGAGATATATTTTTATTTTTTCCCTTAAACAGCTGCGGGATCCTCTGGCGACGGCGCCTCCCCTATCCGTAGGACTCAGGGGGACTGCCCAGGTCGCCCCATCCTCCGGACGGCCCTGCCGTCGAGTCAAAGGACACATCATTATTGCCTGTTTGAAATCAGTTGTTTGGTGAATAGAGTACTTCATAGTGAATAGAGTACTTGGTGAATTGAGTACTTGAGTTGGAAAATGTTGAGTGTAATTTTATCAGAAAAAGCCTCTTTCTTATTGGTATCACTGCCACTTTCGATCACAATATTGTATATAAAATATTCTTCCCACACTTCCGCTTTCCTACTGTCATTACATTCTTTCAAAACTTTCAGTGAATTTTCAAAATATATTTTATGTGAACTATTTTGTTTAATATGTTGGGCCATTTTTGAGGAAGGATTGCTTTGGTTAAAAGCGTTGTGCTTTTTAAATCTATGTAAAAATATCCTGTTTGTGCTGTCTATGTATTTTTGTCAAATGTCACACCACTATTACGCTCAATAATAGTACCTGGTGGACCGAGCCTTGCTCGGTGTTATTTCATGTTTACCAGTTCATCCAGTAACTATAAAATATTTCAATGTCATAAAATTGATAAATAGAAACATTTTTTATTGCTCCATGGTCTCTTCATCCCACTTGCTGTATTTTCCCTTGATGGCTATAGATTCCAAACACCTGATATGATTATTCATTTGTTTACACTTTCCTTGTTTACTTTCGTTGCTATCACGTCAACCCATAAGGCCAATGTTAAAATTTTACAACTTTAAAATTCGATTCATTTCGTTATTAGATTTTCTCTGCCCAATTAATCTGCATAAAAGACGTTTTTGAGTCATAAATTACTTATTTCCAGACTTTGAAGGAAATCCTCGGAGCTGTTTTTGAGATCGTTGTGCAAACATACATACAACCAAGCACACAAGATAACATTGCTCGTATAAGAGTATAGGATAAACTACTTTCAATTCAGCTTTTGACCTCTGGGGTATTCTTTGTAGTGAATGTGACTCTCTTTTTTATGTTTTCAAGAAAGTACAATGATGTATGCTTAACTTGAAAAGTGCTTCTGAAGATGAGGGGTAAATCCCTAGAAACATGTACAGCACAACAAGTTAACGAAATAGGAATTGATGGTTATATCTACTGGCATTATGTGAGTAATAGTTTGAATATATTTAAAGGTATCACGGCTGTTAGAATATTAATATAATTTTTTTCTTAAGAAGAATAGATGTACAAGGTGATGAAATACCTTCCATGATTATGAGTTCTAGATTTAAATTTCAAACAGGAACACAGCCAAGGTGAAATCTAAACTCAGAGAGACATTACAACTGCGACAAACTATACAGATGTTCTGCGCAAATTGAACGGAGAAATTCTTTTAGGATAACAATTATCTCAATGTTCCTGAAAATGCAAATCCTATATACTATTACACAGTTGAAAGACTCAGTTCTCAATCTCAGTGAACCGTTCTTTAAGATTTATGATTCAAATCAAAGGGGATAATGCGTAGGTTTGCTAAAAAATTTACAAAGCTACAAACATTTGGAGAAATAGGAAATTTCCTCAGAATTATCAGTTTTTTAGGGTTTTGCTCTACAGCCCTCAAAAGGTTGAATCAATACAATTCATAAGGAAGAATAAAATTTCTAGAAAAACACCTTATTGGAGCAAACGTTGCAAGTAGAGCTGCAATAGTAATCTAGTTTATCTTTATTCCCAAGCTTTATTATTTATTAGCACAGTCCCATTTATCACTATCTCTTTTTTATTTGGCATATTTTCTTAATCTCTGAACGGTCAAGAATTCTTCCGATACCACATAAAACACAAAACACTATTTAAATAAGAACATAGTTAACTGAGTAAAAAAATAAAAATCTGTTAACTTATACTTTTGAATTTTTGATAAATATTATACCTCATTGAAAAGTCTTGTAACTAGTGCTGAACTTAATTTACCAATTTCCTCAATAATAGTATTTAAAAAGAAACATACACGACTATTAAATAACACAGCTGTACATTCAACATAAGATTGAAAATCAGAAAGTGAGAAGTTACCTTATGAAAGAACTCTACAAAGTCCTTAGCAGCCTTGGAACTATGACCTTTACTGGTGGCAGCCATCTCATCCAATGTCTGCTGCAGAAACTTGGCCATATCTAGCTTCACTTTCAGAGACTGCTTCATCTTATCTTCCTATATGATACAGTTAACAAATAAAACACTCACTATGGTTAGAATGCGAAAATCCTGACCAGCGTGAGAAATTTGACACATAGGGGGTAGGAGGGAAAGACTACTCTCCTACTCAAGTCCCACTCCTTTACTGCTAGTAAGCAGCTGCAAATAAGTGAACTATAGTTCTGGACAGCCATATTGGCAGGTGAGTGAGTGCGCTGTTGTCGAAATTAGTGTTTAACATCAGCAATATTTAAATTATAAATCACACGGTCTATGTTTAAGTAAAGGTACATTACACTTGAAAATCTTTGGCTGTAACCGCAAGTGCAGTAATTAATGTTAGATGCCAACGCAATTCATAAAGTATGTCAAAAGATTCCATAGAGAATTTCAGTATGCCGCCAGTCTAAAGCAACGAGGTTATAATGATAATCAACATTAGTTTTGCGACAAACCATTGAATTCACTTTAGTTTGTAAGTCCGACAATAGTGATTCAATAGATTATCTGGGGTTGTAGCCTCTGGATCGTTAATTAACATTATTGTGATAAGGCTTACCTTACGATCCAAATATTTTAGTCTTATTGAGACCTAGGTTTCAGTGCCGGAGCACTATCATCAGTCTTTAGCTAAGTTACTTGGTATCATAATCTCTTGATTGAGATTTTGTCATTTCTGTCAATGATATTAAAATAAACACTTAATGCACACATATTTTACACTCAAGAAGACACAAAACAAAAAGACTAGATAGTATGATCGTGATCCCGACCTGATACAACATAACCTCAACATTGAGAGAGAAGAAGCGCCAATCATTCTTCTCTCGCAACGTTGAGGTTATGTTGGATCAGGTCGCGACCATGATCATACTATCTAGTCTTTTTGTTTTGTATCTTCTTGAGTGTAAAAGTATGTGTACAATAAGTGTTTATTTTAATATCATTGACAGAAATGACAAAATCTCAATCAAGAGATTATGATACCAAGTAACTTAGCTTAAGACTTGATGATAGTGCTCCGGCACTAAACCTAGGTCTCAATAAGACTAAAATATTTGGATCGTAAGGTAAGCCTTATCACAATCAATAGATTAGTTTGATGTTTCTATATACTGTGGAACCTGCCTAATTCGAACTTCTATAATTCGAAATCTTCTTTAATTCAAATATTTCTTCCGATTCCTAGCATTTCATATACAATCAATGCTAAATAATCGTGGTTAATTCGAATTATATTTTGGATAGTTCGAAGTTTTAACGCGAAAAAAGACAATTGAAAGTCATACCGTCGGGCCAAGATTCCCGAAAAAGGACTTTGTATCATTGGTATGCGGTAAAAATCCCTCCCTAGCCCCTTAGTGCGGCCGTATTATGAAGGTCATTGGACCCACCCGCACCTTTGGCCAACTCCATTGTTTGGCCGACGTGCAATGACGTGACTCACCCCTACGGCTCGTCTCCTTTTCAAGGTCATTGCCCAACCCCTTCCACAATCCTATTGCTTTGCAACACTCCACTTGTCGCAGCTCATAACAGTGTCATCCCTTACACCGTCTGGTAAAATCATTAGCTCCATTGCTTAACGTAACAGTCCAGTAGCAAACTATGTTCTTTTTATGAGCTCTGATTTTTACCAATTATGTATGTATCCATAAATGTACTGTATTCCTGTTTTTTGTAGTACAATACTGTATTTTATAACACGTAGTAACATTTCTGCTGTTTTACAATGATCATTCACTGTTGGCTGCTTGATGGAATGTACTGTAAAACGTAAATTCAAGTTATTCACAATAAAGGTTTTATGCGGGTATGTAAAGTTCTACTGTTTTAAGCCTTTTAGACCAAACTTTTTTAATTTGAATTTTTGGATAATTCAAATTTTTTTATCAGTCCCTTGAGGTTCGTATTATCCAAGTTCCACTGTAATTCTAATGGTTGGACGTTTAAGGTTCGAGTTACTTAGAACAAGTTTAAAATATTTCTTCATATTGTGTATGATTGATTTACTTTTCCGTTGGAATTTGGTCGTATTCTTTAATCGGCGTGTTTCCGTGGATGTTGGCGGGGAGCAGCTCGATTTTCGAGTCAAACATTCTTCGTCTAACATGATTACTTAGTGAAAGTCAGTTTTCAGTAACAAGAAGGACACTATTTGGATTGTTTTATTTAGTCTATATAAAATAATTACAGCATCTCCTTTATTGTTGGAAGCATATGCAAATACGTTTTTAAACGTAAGCAAATGATTGACGATTAAAGGTTGCCAAAACAAAAAGCCCAGCTGATGCATTGCACAAATACAGTATGTTGTAGACATTTTTATTTTGTAAGGAAACTCTCGGTGAAATATTGCAGCGCATACTTTCTTAGTGTAAATGATGCGAAATGCAAACAAAGTTTCAACAGTTCAACCAATACATGTGTTTTTTTGCAGACTCTGAGGGAGATTACAATTTTTAACACCCGCCGATAAGGCTGTCCAGAACTATAATTTTCAAAACAAAAGTAAAATTCTTGGTTGTCAAAATAAATTAAAGTTTATGGTTTTAAGTTTTGTTTGGATAAGTTTATCCTTGTTGACTCAGATAAAATAGGAAATATACATAAAATTCAACATGTATTTTCATTTATTTGTTATGAAATAAGAGAGTTAAATAATAGTTATGTTATTCATAAGTTTTAATTAAAAATTTTTAAAGAATTGACACATAGGCCCCTAATGTTTATTTTCCTTGACCAATAAAAGCTGTCCAGATAGTTTTTTGACTTTCAGGTAGTGTCACTATCTAACCAACAATATAAACACTTCATTGGTAGGGATTTTCATGTGTGAACTGTAATTTGTCCAACTTACTGTAGATCCCCCATTCTATGTTATGTTCTAATCTTCACGTATGGAGGATTATGTAGACAAAATAATAACTGCTCACAAGCTGAATCAAATATGATTTAAAGTAAAAGATGAATGGATTTGAACACTTTTACTAGCAGGCCTTCCTGATGAATACAGGCCAACGATAGTGGGTATAGAAAGTTCAGGTACAGCCATAACAGGAGATTAAACCAAAATAAACGTCTACCATTATTTTAAAAACCATTGTTGGAACAACCCTAAAAAAAGATAAACAAAATGGGAAGTTAAGTAAGGAAGAGGATATCAGTTTTTTCTTTATGTGTTACACATTGAATTTTTGCTTTCCTGAAAATGATTGGTTTTTGGACTCATGTGCTTTAACCCACATTACTAAAGACATAAGTAAATTAAGTGATTCTTCACCAAAACAAGGACTAACAATAATTGTAGCGAATAACTTTGAACTGCCTGGAAATGTAGTGAGAAATAGTAAAGTTACAGTCACAGGAGAAAAAACCTAGCACATTCCAACAAAGGATGTTTTTTAAGTTACTGGAGTTATAATACCAGGTTTAGTACATCGATAAGTAAAATTGACGAAAAAAGGTCACACTGTAATATTCAACCAGGACGGTGGAAGGATCACGAATGGAAATGGTAAAACAGTCTCAGCTTCTTCTAAGGTAAATGGTGTTTACAAAATGGATTTGTGTCCAAAAAGGAAAATTGATAGAGTTTTGCTGTTGACAGTTGGTGTTCAGGGATTCTGTTTGGCACAAGTGCCTGGGACATCTTAATAGAAAAGGTATGAATACTTTAAAATACCCCCGTTGCAGCATACCTGCAAACTCAGCGAATTTCAAATGAAAAAGAAAAAATTTGAAGCCAACTTAGCGAGATTTGACATGTTTTTGTAAGCTCCATAAGAATAACATTGGGAATGAGTGTGCAGGTTTGCTGCCACAAAAATGGAAATATTGGGGATTTTAGACTAAGAATAGATCTCATCTAGATGAAGCCACAAACCAAGTTTTATCAAGATATGTTGAGAAATAAGCAAGATATAGAATTTTACTTATTTCCCATAAGGTTAAAATTTGGGACAACGTACTGTGTTTACCACTTTCAATATCTCGGTAACCAATGGACATAGAGCAGTGATTCAAAATACTTGATTGTTTTTTTAGCTGAATTCAATGGTGCCATCAAAAATTTGATACATTTTAGCGAATTTCCCCTATAGGGAAGAAGCTATTACCGTAGGTCTCATGGTAAGACCTAAGCCCGAGACCATGATAACTTTTCGTTTTGGGGCCACCAGAAGCAAAAAACACCATTCTTTCGAATTTATATAATATATATATCGATGTGTCTGTGAGCACGATAGTGGCCGTAAAAATAGTCCAATCTTAACGAAAATTGGTACAGACGTGTAAAGTGGTAATCACTCGGACGAGTTCGTGAACCAGCCTGATCGGATCACCGGAAGGGGGGGTAAAGGGGGATAAACCCCGCCAAAAATGGGTTTTTGAGTTTTTTACATAGAAAAATAAAATTTATCGAATTTTTGATGGCACCATTGAATTCAGCTAAAAAAAAACAAACAATTTAGTATCTTAAATCACTGCTCTATGTCCATTGGTTACCAAGATATTGTAAGTGGTAAACACAGTACGTTGTCCCAATGTTAACCTTATGGGAAATAAGTAAAATTCTATATCTCGGTTATTTCTCAACGTATCTTGATAAAACTTGGTAAATAGCTTCTTCTAGTTCAGATTTACATAATATTGAATTAAAACCACCCAGTTTAATATACCTGTAGCAGCAAACCTGCATACTCATTTCCCATGTTATTCTTATGGAGCTTACCAAAACATGTCAAATCTCGATATGTTGGATTGAAATATGTTGTTTGGCATATTTGAAATTCGCTGAGTATGCAGGTCTGCTGCAACGGGGGTATTATTTTTCTATGTAAAAAACTCAAAAAACCCATTTTTGGGGAGTTTATCCTCCTTTACCCCCCTTCCGGTGGTCTGATCGGGCTAGTTCACGAACTCGTCCGAGTGATTACCAGTTTACACGTCTGTACCAAATTTCATTAAGATTGGACCATATTTACGGCCGCTATCATGTTAACAGACATATATATATATTCAAACGAACAGTGTTTTTTGCTTCTGGGGGTCCGAAAACAAAAAGTTATCATGATCTGGGTCTTAGATCTTACCATGAGTACAACGGTAACAGCTTGTTCTTTATAGGGGAAATTCGCTAACAAATGTCGACTGATTAAAATGATTGTATAACCACAAATGAACCATCCGAGGTTTGTGTACTACGTAAGCAATCAAGGTTGCCATTTCGTGCAGGTAGGACACGATCCGATGATGTTCTGGAACTGTTGCACATTGACCTTTGTGGACCAATGGGGGGGGGAGCAAATAGTTTTAATATTTTTTAACTTTTATTGATGGTTTCCTTTGAAAAATAGTTGTGGGCTTTATTTTGGAAAATCACAATTACCTAGATGATGTTCTTGAGGAGTTCAACTATTTATTTGCAAGGCAAACTGAGGAAAATCAAAACGATTCGATCTGACAAAGGAACTGAATATGTTAATGTGAAAATGAAACATGGCTGGCATAAATCACCTACAGATGGTAAGACACCCTCCAGAGCGAAAGGGTTTGGAGGATCGAAGAAATCAAGAGAAAGCCTGTGAATGAGTATTGGACAGAACCAATAGCTATGTCTGTGATTTACTTAACAGACGTACTTGCAAATTCCTTCATGGAAAAACACCTAAAGAAGCTTGAAGTGGTAAAATTCCTAATTTAAGACACCTAATAGTTTTTGGATGTCAAGCAATGGCACATGATCTCAAGCATAGAAAAAAAGTGGGATACAAAATTGAAGAAAATAATTTTTCATGGTTTACAACAATTAATCAAAGGTTATCACTTGTTTGACCCTCTTACAAAGAAGATAACTTTTAGTAAGAATGTTGTTTTCTTTGAAGCATTCTGTCCGGAAAACTGAACAAACCTCAAAGTACAAACCCTCAAGCAGTGACAAAAAATTGTTGACCACATTCTTTCAGGAAATGAAGTAATGGAAAAAAAACATGAAATTGAATATGCAGATCCTAAACAAGAAATAAAAGAAGGCACAAGTGCAACTTAAGAAGAAGAGTGACAATTACGAAGATCATCGCGTCAAAGAAAACCGAAAGTTATGATGGATTTTGGAAGCTATGCTACAATCTAATGTGGTTACAATGAAACTGAATAGTTAAAAATTGATGACGTATTGTCTGGAAATCATGCAAAAATGGGCTTGTGCTGTAAGAAGTGAATTTAAAAAAAATGCCTGAATATATCATGGTTTGGTATTTACATAAACTTATGCTGAGTTTCATCATAATCGGATCATTATCTCTAGCTCTATTTATATCCACACATACACACACAAACGCAAGCAGACAGGCATACACCACCCTGAATTTTTTTTCTAAATCAGGGAGCACCGTGAAACGAATCTTTTTACTAAAATCAAATTCAAAAAAAGTAGTGAATTCATTCGCCATACACTATGTATAAAAGGGAGAAAGAAAGGAGTAAGATGGTTCTTTGTTTTTACTTTTAAATACTTTACTAGACTAACCCCGTGCAGCGCAAAGCGCCGCAAAAACATTGAAATGTATACTATTACTTTTCACTATAAAGACACTGGCATAATTTAACATCTAAAAAATGAACAAATTTGATTTCATTTGTTCTGTAATTAGAAGCACTATTCTACATTTTTAATCACCTCTGAACTACTTAAATGAAATAAATTACAACATGAACCAAGGAGGTTGGCAGGCGCGAACCCAGGGACGGGGGCTCAAGCTTCTCCCAAATTCGGAAAAATGTGCAAAAAAAGGGAAAACACAATTGTCTTTAATTGAGGCAGGAAAATCTCTCAATTGTGTAGTCTTCAGTAGATTTTTTGATTATTTCTTAGAGATTCGGTGATTTCACGGCCATCAAAACTCTTTTATCACCGTCGGTCATTCTCTGCATATGACTATTGTTCACTGTACCGGTTTTCCAGCCTAAGTTTTCCAATAGCTAACTTTTTATTTTATGTATGACATTAAACCTCTTATAGAGAAACCTATTATTTTTTGCTCCTTTTAGCTGTGTATTTCAATTTTTGAAATTCCATGTAACTATCCAATATGGCGGAAAACATAAAATTTTCTTATGGTACCATGTATTTTATGGTTTTTTTTTAATTCTACACAGAAAAAAATGTTTCTTAACACTTAAATCCTCATAACTTCTTGACCTTAATTTTTACCGACATACGGGTGATGTAATTTTGTTTTTCATCTTAACCACTAAAACCCATGAAATTTTTATCAAAATCGTTCCAGCCGTTTTTGAAAAATGTGGAGTTTTGTAGTTCCTTATGGGTTCTCATGGGGTTAATACTCTTAAAAATCAAAAATTCAAAAAATGAAAAGAACACCTGGAGGTATTATCGTTTCATACCTACATGCCGAATTTAATGAAAATCGGGCCATTGGTGTCATCTCTAGCTCTGTTTACATACATCCACACTCTCATACCCACACGCACAGACACACACCGATGGACAGACACCACTCTGAAAACCACTTTTTTTATTCAGGGAGCATTAAAACAAATATATCCACTAACAACTCAAATTCAAAAATTTTGACAAAAAATACTTTCTCCATATACTATGGTAAAGGGGGAGAAAGTAAAATGACAGAAAAATTAAAAAATTTAAATACCTACGTAAAATTATAAAAATAAGGGGTTTCCTCATAAGAAGTTTACTGTCAGACATGAAATGAAAAAGTTAGCTTGGTAAACTTAAGGCTGGACATTCGGTATTCATAAACAATGGTATAACAACTAGTAGGCCTAATTAAGTTAAAATATGTTATTTGTCATGTTCTTTGAAACACAATTTTACACATTCAATTACCACTAACCTACATAATAAAGTAAAAATCACAACATAAACAAACCATGACAGTAAAACATGTGCTTTAAAACAAAGCTTTATAATCAGATGATCTGTGCTGTTACTCAGTTGATCAGTAAAAACAATATAAATGAATAAAAAATATTTTATATTCCATTTATAAAATATAAAATGAAGGAATATTTTACTTTTCAGGCAAATGGCCATATATAGAGTTAATTACCTTTCATTTAACACAACCTGCGTGTAATTCGTTCCGATAGAACTCCAGATCAACTTAAAATAGGCTAAAAACTTTACCCCATGTTAGTGTCTGAAGTGATTTTAATTTCCGTTTATGAAAAATTTTGTGGAGTAACATCTGAAACCGAAGCAAAATGGGCAAATATAGATACAATTTCCTTTTATTTGGTACCAGCCGTGTGCAAATCGGTCCAATAGTATGCTCAGGCTCGCTGCCAAATGTTTAATTTTTCCCTATGTGAAATCCCCATAAGAAAAGTTTTTTTTTTTTGAACCCGATTAACATAATTTTTTTCAAATGTAGCATTCATCGTAGGTCTCAAAATGACATTTAATATGAGTGTGCACCATTAAAACCGACCTTTATTCAATTTGCCATTGTAATAAACATTTAGACCATCAACGTTATTGAAATCAGCTGTTTCACATAATTAAGAAGTTATAATAGTTAACAATTTATCAAAAAAATTATTTTTCATTTACACCTATAAAAAAATTATATTCCAATAATATAAAACTGTTTTTTCCATTTAAAGGATACTACATGATAATGCAAATATTTTTATGTACTGACCATGATAAACCAAATGCTTCTCGAGCGTTTGCTCTTTACTTGTCGTTAGACAAAATACCTCGTATCTTCACAATCAGCTGAATGAATGACTGTCAAATTATATCATTGCAAAGGTTTGGAAATGTCGATTTTTTTAACTTAAAAAAAGTAAGATAACGTAAAAGTATATAAAACCTGCAAATATAGAGAAGCTGAGCTTTTATTTGGTACAAACTGCGTGAAAATAGGAACACTGGAAGTCTCAGACGTACTGTCCAAAGGATTGGAAAAGTTCATTTTTCCCCCTATGTTGAATCTCCATAAGGAAATTTATTTTTCATTTTTTACCCATTTAAATTCAATATTTTCAAAATTCAAAAAAAAACCTGCACATATAGGGCCGATAATCTTTGTTTTGGTACAACCCGCGTGTAAATCGGTCCAGTAGTACGGCCAGGCTCGCTGTCATAAGCTTCAAATTTCTTCCCCATGTTAAATCTCCATAAGAAAAGTTTATTTTCCATTTTTTACCCAGTTAACATAAACATTTTCAAAATTCAAATAAAACCTGCACATATAGGGCCGATAACCTTCGTTTTGGTACAACCCGCATGTAAATCGGTCCAGTAGAACGGCCAGGCTCGCTGTCATAAGCTTTACAAAAGTTTTTTAATGTACAAGATTTGAAATAGTGACCTATCCAGGTAGGTATTTTTAAGCCAAGTATGAATGAGAGATGATTGTAAAATAAGAATGTGTCGGTACCACTTTTTTCAAAATCGGTACCAGTACCGGTTCTGGACCAGATCGGTTCTCGGTTCTCGGTACCGGTACCATCGGTACTTAGTGTTTGTCATGATGTGTTTTATGTTGAAATGAACCCACAAACCTACTGGCAATCTTTTGTACTTTACTGATTTATGAATGTTTTAATTTTCATGTAAAAGTTTCAAGTTTCACCAATTCATAAAATCCTATCTCACTTTTTTATTATTTAACCTTCTGTTAACAGATAAGATACAAAAAACACGTGAACAAAAGAACAGATTCCAAATTTATTTACACTAATATTTTTACAATTCCCATGAAAAATATACCAATTCAAATTAATTTTCAAAAGTCAAAAGCATAAAATAAATTTAGAGTCAAAATTAATTTTAGAAACATCGACCTCCAATAATAAAGCGATGGCATTTGCAATCAGCGCAAGGCTGTGGTGGTAGGCCATGCGATCGATCGTCTTACATGGTCGCTAGTTACTCCCGCCGAGTACCATGGGTACTAAAGTACTGGTACCAACATTTTGATATCGGTTCTCGGTACCGGTTCTTAGGAAAAGAACCGGTAGTACCGAAAATCGACTTAAAATACCGACACATCCCTAGTGTAAAATGACTGAGGTGATCTTGTAGTCCTGTTACTGACTGAGGCTGACATGTTCCTTAAACAGGATTGTTAATTCATAGCTTAGCACTTAAAGAAAACTAAGGGACCTACAATTTAACGTGGGATCTGAACCACAATTCACCAATGAATTAAGAACTTGGTTCTTAGTTTCCTACTCATGAGGATGGTCTTTTGGATTGGCACAGTTTTCACTGGTGCAGACGTTAATCCCCGCCCAGGAATATCGCACCCACAAGCAATCGCTTTTAACTATCCACAATCCAAGACTACCAATTCGCTGGATTACAGGACACAACACCGTCCCAGTCTACTCATAGAGCCACTAAATATATTTCTTTTTAAGCATCAGGGAGAAGCAGTATGATTATCTTTGTAATACGCCAAAAAATTCAAATATTTTGATGAATTAATTAGCCTAACCTTGTCGGAAGTTGTCTGGAATGTAGAAGGAAGCATGCCTGGGAAAAACTTAATAAAAACTGGTAGAAGAAGTTCCATAAATGGAACTATTATGAATATTGAAAATGGAACCAGCCTGAACATGTCACCCACGGTTCGTATTAGCTGTAACAAAAAAAATGCAATTAACAATAATATAGAAATAAATACTGTAGGCATACTTGTAAATAAATTTATTTACAATAATAATCTGTTTAAAAATAATGGTGCTTTTTCTAGACGTGCTGTTTTGTACTTAAGTCAGATAGTACCGGGACTGGTTGAAATGTCACAGATAATCCAAAATCATGATTGAAACAAAGGAATTCAATAAATTCAGTAAAACTTTGGGGGGGGAGGGAGGAGGTAATGTTATCAGATATATCACTACCTATTGCAATCTACTTTGGAACATAGTATAGCGGTTCTTCCCATAAAAACAAACAAGAACAATATTTCATCAGCTGTTAACCCTTAAGCGGGCGCTTCACCGGCAAAACGCGAGCGGGCGCATGCGGAGTTTTACTCCGCAACACTATATTGCACAAATTTAACCCATTTTACTTGTTTTATAACGAAATATTGTATTTAAATGTTGACAAACTTCATTAGGAATCACATTTCATCGTCGATGCAATTAATTGTTTAATTTAATATGTGTAATATTTTAATTGAACATAGTAAGTAATTTTCTAGTATAAAATATGTATTAATTATTATTTACATTTTTGGACTTTTCCTTTCGCTTCTCTTTTTCGAAATCGAAAGGAAAAGTCCAACAAATTTGATAATAATTACAAATCCTTCGCTATTATGAATTTAAAAAATAGCTATCACTGACTGTATAACGGGAAAGGTCACTCCGCAAACTGAGATGGCATCTCTGAATTGCAAATAACGAGGTACCAAGGGGGGGTGGGGGTATAAATAGCTTTAGGAGATTCCTGGAATGAGGGGGGTAAAGTACGGAGCCGTACACGACCGCCAACACCCATTACGTCTGTTTATTTTAACATAAAAAACACGTGCGGAGGAAAACTCCGCGTGCGCCCGCTCGAAGGTTAAGGGTGTTTGGTCAAAAATTATTTTTATGATTTTTTTCTCCTCTGTTTGTAATGTTGAGACAATACAGGGAATTTTCAATTTTTTTTATATAAACTATGAGGGCTACAAAGAGGCCGACCATAAATTACATAATGCTCCTAGGGAGGGAGGGAGGGGGATGATGTTCCTTAAGGGTCATTTACTGACCCATGACTTTGACAGCACCAAATGACGTCATACATACTTCCGGGGATTTTTTGACCCATGTGAACTTTTTTACCTTTATATATACACTTGCATGAAGTTAAGTTTATAGTGTAATACCAACATTTATTGTTTACTGAGTGAATTTTTTATTTCTTTCTGTAATATAATGCTGATGGATAAGCACTAACCCACGATTTTGATGTCACTATATGATGCCATGATACTTCAGGGGATTTTTTGCACCTGAATTTTGGACTCACCTTATATCAAGAAAAGTTTTCAAGTAAAAAAATTGTCAGCATCTGGTAAAAATTCACAATTTTTTTCAGCAGTAAGTGTGGTATATTAATTGAACTTGTTGGATCTTAAATATGTTTTGTCATCTTCCACAGCAAAGACTTACCATTGATTACTCTCACAGTTCTCCAGCGCTCCAGAAGCAGTACAACATCAGTCATTGGTGATAGTCGCTTGCGTACTATGTCAGTACACTGCTAGGCATTTAGGCCTTCCTCATTAAGTTAAAATAAAACAACAATAATTTTCAATACTAGGGATCAAAGAAGTGCTCAAATCATACAAGTGATTTTTTTCACAATTTGTATCTTAATCCGATAAGGTACAATCCTGAACCTATTGTTAAAAAATTGGATTGTGGCTTGCTTCTGTAAGCAGGGGTGCCCAGAATGGGGGGGATATGGTGCTCAGGGCGCCATCAGAAGAAATTTTGGGAGGGATTTTTTCAACTTAAAAAAGTATGAAATTATGTGATCATAATGATTGAAAATTTGAGTATGCTCAGAAGGATGACCACTGCAAGTAATATTATCAAATATTATTGAACTAAAATTATATTGTGCAATGGCACAAAGTATATATGCAATGAATGTTGAACGCGGAATACGGCAGATTTAATTTTTGTGTACGCCGCGACGACGGTCAGCTAAGAAATGGTTCTGCCGTTGATTCCATTCATAAAATAATTCAGGATTTGTTTTGGACGCAAATTACTTTTCGTGGGAAATTCAGAAATAGTTCTGACGGGTATACAGTTTAAAAGTAATAATAGAAAACTGAGATTTTTTGGTGATAAAATTTAGCATTTCGCTTTGTGGATATCAAACTGCTTTCATATAGGCCTACAGTTTTAAAATTTTAGTCATATTTCTTCTCAGATATTTTAGTGAACTGTTCTCTAATACATTGAAGTTTGAATTTTTAAAACTCAAATGAGGTTATATTTTTTACTTTGGACATAGCAGATTGCTTTATTAGTTAGAATTTTTGCTTTATTATTACTAGGTTGCTTTATTATTTGAAGGGGTCTCCCATAAAACGTTCTAAACGACAAAAACCCAGTTTCGAGTAATCAAGTGTTGAAAGTTGAATTCTAAAATTTACGGTTTTTTTAAGGTTGGCACTTATGGGTCATTCTCACATAAAGAGATAATTTAGGTCCTTAGGTTAAAAAATGCATTTTTTAAATAATGTTGTTGAAATAAAATATTTACCCAAAATATGTGTATGTTTATTTATTCAACCCATATAATTCTTTGTTTGTGAATATCAAATTGTTGCCAAAAAAATGCCTTCCCTAATCCCATTCATCAATTCGGTCGCCGTCCCAACCTATATCAATCAAACTTACATGCCTGTAAAAATGAATAAAATAACTAGATATATTTTATATTCTAGGTCAATATGTCTGTTTTAACATAAATTTATTAATTAATAACAGTATCAAAAGAAAAAGTTTCATTTCAATATTAATAATTGAATGGAATCAGCTGTCCTAAAAATACACGGCGTCCGAACGTGAGTTTTTAAAACTCCCACACAAAGACCAGCTCCGGTCTTCCATGGTACCAGACGACTGAGGTAGTGTTGAAAAAGGTGCAACGTGAGTTCCCTTATCATTTCGTGAATTAAAAACCAGTTTTAAAATAGATATATCACCAAAACAAGTTAAGAAACTTGCAGTACCTTAATTGTAGATCAATTCGGTCTCCAGTATTACTTTTATATAATCATAGAAACAATTACGCTACCAATATCAATCAAAAGCTATTGAATGGTGTAACATAACCTAGAAATGAAAACAATCTAGGTAGCTTGTTCTGAAAACGACAGAGCCAAGAAAGTGAAATCGTCAATTCGGAAGTCGTCATTTCGGTCGGCCTACCGAATATGATTTTGGCGACCGAGTTGACGAATTTACATTGAAAAACAGTCATAACGTTGCTTTACCACATTTACCTTAATATTTCTAACAGAATATTATTACTAACTAACAAAATTATAATAAAACTAAAGCAGATATTTGATTTATTTTTGTAAAACACACTTTTTTTTAAACTGGTTCTTTCCATCTGATATTTTTAGGTTATTACTTCATATTCCTATAATGTTTGGAAAATAAATGTTCTGCCAAATCACAAATTGTTTAATTTTAATAGAGACCACATATTTCTTAAACGATAAAACCCTTTAAAGTTCATTTTGATCGCGGCTGCGTCATTTCGGTCGCCGCCACGTCATTTCGGTCGCCGCTACGTCATTTCGGTTGCCGTGAATTTAGTTAAAATATACCAACTAATAATGAAATAAAAAAATATTAAAATACCCAGTTTAACACTCGAAGACGTCTTGTAAAATTTCATGAAAATGTTCTCTTTAAGTAATTTTTTCACAGACTAATTGAGTTTTTGATAGTTGTAAGACTTAAATTTTTAACGTTTGAGCCAAATTTATGAAATTAAAGACATTTTACCATTTTAAATCAAGTATCCATTATAATGAGATGAAGATGAGGGTTAAGACCCTCATTACATTTTAAATACGTTTATATGGTTCATTGAAGTATTTATTTTTATTTTTTACATTTTTTAACCATTGATCATGATGAGTCTTGATGCATTAAAAAATTGAGAAAAAATAGAAAATAAAAAAATTCAGCTCTGCTGCTTTGAATATAGTTTCTTAAAGGTATTTGAAAACAAACTACAGCCTGTACTTTTATATATTTTTCATTTATTTATTTTTGATTTTATGGCTTAAATTATCTCTTTATATGAGAATGACCCTTATAATCATGTATAATTTTTTAACACCCTATTAATAACATCATAATGTAGCCTTATATTTAATTTTTACTTGCCATTAAGCATTTTAAAACATTTTACGTGGTTTTTTAGGGGTTATAACGTTCTAAATGACTGGCGCTTGAAACGTTTTCTGACGGACTGCTCTTCTACTTTGGAAGAAAACATCTGGGAGTGTAGGAATACCAACAGAAACAAAAGTAAAACTGAATATAAAACAATTTTATTGATGTAAAAGTACAAAAACGTAATGTTAACACTGAAACATGAAAGTCATTTTGCTAAAAGTTATCCACATGTGGTGCTTAAAACGTTATTCTACCTACTTCTTTTGGGGGCAATTTCCAGGCCTTGGCTTCTTAGTTTTAGAAATATAGGGTAATCCAACTTTTCTATTTTCATTTCTGGTCTAATCCTTCCACTTTCCAATATTTACTTCACGTCTTTTATTTTTATTTACGCGATTTTGGTCCTTGGGTGACAGCGCAACGATCGGCGGGGATTCCATCTTTCGGCGAATAGAACGTTATTTTTCAGAAAATCCGTGCAGTCCCGCGAAGCACGCAAACTTTGACAGACGAAATCAGGGATACCAACTCAAATATCTTCAAAACAAAATATACCACAGTGTAGCTCATGTCCTAGAGAACCTTTTTCACTGAATATCTCAGATTTTGAAATTTTGTCGTTTAGAACGTTTTACGGGGGACCCCTTCATTTATTATTTTTCTCACAGTAGCCTTTGTATTAGTAACTACTATTTTCACTTAAATTCATTTGATAAACGTTTTCGAAGTTATTTCGTAGTATAAATCATAGTAAGTGTGTTATACATTATACAAAGAATAAGAGAATTTAAGTTAAAAAAACTTGCGGGTTTCGAGCTTCTTTTGAGTTGAGCTTTTTTTTAAGATTAGAATGTAACTGTCATTGCAGTTATAAATAAATGTCATGTTAAAAATTATTATTATCAGCCTATAAATCAAACACAATCTAATTTTTCAAGGTAATTCAGCTCAAAGGTATTCCTGAACTAAGAGTAAAAGCAGTATACAAATTAATAATACAAAATCAATTACCAAAACGTTTTATAAACTCACTACGTAATTCCTTATTTGCTGTATCCTCCAATCCTAGCTTATTAACTTGTTTAGGCTTACTGGTCCGCCCTGTTTTTCAATTGAAATTACGCAATCAAAATCTAAAATTCATGCCATCTTTAATATGCTATCTTGGCATACCTCAATATTTGATTGAAATATTTGCTTTAAGCTATTCTGCAAGGTACACTTGCGATCTTGTAATCTCTTATATTAAAATGAGTTTTAAGATACTTTGCTAAAGTTGCTAAAACAACAAAATCGTTCGTGAAGAAAAAGAATGAGATAAAACCTTGAATAACACGAAATAAAGTGATAAAAATTCACTATTCTTAATAACTCAAAAGAAATCTTTAATTCCAGTTAAACAAATGATATTTAACTGATGGCAAAGAAAGATCGATGAACTGTGTGAAAAATGACCTTAAAATTCGACCGCACTTACCTATTAAAGGTGAACAACAGGAGTAACGAAAAGTCAAGTTGAGTAGTGTATACTCGGCTCGAAATACTCGATGAGTACTTGGTACTTGCAACCCCCTCCGCCCCATAAATAATTAGAAAAACGGGTTTTTTTAGTTTTGGAAAAGTAAGATACCATCCCGATCTCATCCAAAATTTCAAGGGAAGAAATACAATTATCTCTGTTTAATTCAAACACCACAAATTCTCTGAATGATTCCTGATTAGTAAATCTATTGGAATTGTATACCGTGTTAGGTTCAGTTTATAGTTAATAACGAAGAAGGGGGGGGGGTGTTAGAAAAGTTTTTGAGGAGGGATGTCAAATTTTGGGAGGGGAGTGGTTAGCAAAATTTGGGGGGGAGGGCGCCATGAGGCTTGGGGGGTATGGGCACCCCTGACTGTAAGTTACTATTTGGTTTTAGGGGGTGTGATTATTTGACCTAAAAACCTGCATTGTAGCAATAGAGAAAAAATTCATATTGGTGAACTCAAAAGTAAGCCTAACTTACCATTAAAAACCCATTTTAATATTTATTTATAAAATACATATTTATATAGGCCTACATTGCACGGCATCATAGCTAGGCCCCTACTGAGTTAAAAAATCTCAGAAGAGAAACTTGTTGAGCCTACAGTGGCGGAACCAAGGGGGGGGCAAAGGGGACAATTGCCCCCCCCCCCCCAAGAATGAGGGAAAAATCAGAAATTTTGGGAAATTTTCAGGAAAATTGAATTCCCGATTTTGGGGTGGGATATAAATTAGCTACAGGAAATTTTCGGGACAGGATCGTTTTAGCGATCGCAACAAGAGTGTAGTTTCACGAAACTTGAGATCCGCCGCAAAAACGATCGCGCGTAAACGGCAAATCCAGCTTTGAAATACTTGCCATCGGCCGCAAAAAGTATCGCACGTATTAGCCGATCGCGAAAAAAAGGGCAAACGCAGTTCTGAATAAACTCGCGATCGGCCGCGATAACGATCGCAAGTATTTGTTTGTCGTGGGTGAACGGCTAAAAAAACTTTGTAGAACTCGTGAACCGCCGCAAAATACGATAGCGCGTATCAGCCGATCGCGGATAAATGGCCGATGTAGCTTTGCGGAACTCACGATCGTCCGTGAAAAACGATCGCGAGTATTTGCCGATCGCTGATAAAAGGCAAATGTAAAGCTAGTTAAATCGTGGCAACGGACAAGAATGGTTGAAGAGAGATTATAGAACGGATTATGTCTTTTAAACATACATCGTGATATTGAGGTGAATGTTGATAATATAATCGAGTGTTATGCTAAGAGAGGAAAAACTGGAAAAAGAAGGCTCAACTTAGGACTTATTGCTTTTTTTTAGTTTAAGTTTTCTGGAGAAAGCATTGTTAATAATAAATTTAAGGCTTGAACCTCTAAACAAGCCTTTTTTTATTTCCCTAATTACCTAATCAAGTATACTTTCATAAATAAATCCAATAAGAAACTGTTGTTTTTAATTGAAAATTGAGCATATTTTTGTCTCTAGATTGCCTAAAAACACAAGTTTTCATTTCTAATTTTCACCAATTTTTCCGGGGGAGGGCCCCCAGACCCCCCTCCCGGAAGTTTACCCTCGTAATCCTACTTGCCCCCTCCGAACTCATGCTCTGGATCTGCCACTGTGAGCCTATGAATGTATTAAGATGGCTGGAACACATCAAGGAAGGAAATAAAATAAACTCTACGCTAAGTGCAACAAAGGCAGACTCTAACTAACCAGTCGGCCGAAAGTCAAGCAAAATTAATATTTTCTTTTGAGTTTTCTTGATCACACAAAAAATATCCTAAAGCTAAGTGCAAATATCACTCCAATTTATAACTCATCCACATCGACACTGAGTGAGACTGAGACTAAAAATCCGTTTGTTTATGCACCCATAGTAAATTATAGGTATTTTCCTTTATGAGGCCTAAGCACTCTTTTAATAAATAGTTTTTAATTCTATTGTATATCTTACCAGATTATATTCTCTCCTGGACAAGGTACCTCCTCTGAGTACCTTCCATACTAATTGGGATGAAATTTTTATGTCAATGAACAGGAGCCTGAACCCATGATAATAGTGTTTAACCTCATCCACTATCTTTTGACCAAGTGATTTTTTAACAACTGCCACTTCTTTCTTTATCGGCTCAGCAGAAGGTAAGTCTGACTTCTTTTCAGATGCTTCTTTTGCTTTTTCTTTTATTGCTTCTGTGGTTTCTTCAATTTTTGATGAAGGCTTATTAGGTTCACCAAAAAAATACTTGGATGTTTGAAAATTCCTAATGTTTGGATTGTGGCTAAATCGCCCGGTGAAATTTGGTCTGCTGTCATAGGTCCTTAATGGAATTGGTTGGTGCAGTGTAGATATATTAAAAGAGTAAAATGGCAGTAATATATTTCTTGGAATATTGGTGCTATACAGACGATGTCGTAAAATTAAGCAACCCATTTTTCTTTTACTGCCCATAGTCATTTTGCATCTGCAACACCCTGGAAATGAGAAACAGATCGATATACGGTAATAAGCATTTGAAGTTATTCCTCCTAAGGTAAAGGTACCAGTAGGTGACACTGAGCCAGAAGTTGACACTTTTTAAAACAATCTCTAATAATAAGAGTTTGTGTTAAACCTAAGTACTCCATGTTAATTATACAAAAAAACTACAGTATTTCTCTTAATTTTTTGGAGATATCGCCTTGGTTAGCTCTGTGTTTAAAAATGTTGTGAAGCTGCAAACATCACTCTACCTGATGAAGCTTCTCATTTTAAGATCTTTTAGGGACTTCCATAAGGAGGCAACTTGATTTAACCTTTATTTAAAACTAATCACACTATATTTTAGTCTCTTAAAATAATTTTTATTCTATATTTTTGAATATTCTATATTTCTGAATACAGTAGACCCCCTCTTAACTGACCCTGACGGGACCGGACCTAGGTCGGTGTTGTATATTTATGACATTTATATATTTCTACTGTACTATTTCTAATTATTCACCTGATATTATGTTTTGATTCACTCATAAAAAATGTTTAGATAAACATTAGCTACAGGAATAATTAATTTTCAATATTGTACTTTTTATTCTATTATCAAATAAAGCATAATTAATTCAATACTTCAAATGTGTGCAATATATTTCAAAGTTGTATTAATGGCGACGTTTGAAAAGACCTATTCTACATTTATAAATTGAAATTGGCAAACCAATATTTAAACACAAATGGATCCAGATCAATTAAGAGAAGTTGTAAAGTTAATCACTGAGAGTCAACAAGGTCTTATAGAGAATGTAGTTTCAACAATGATGGAAAGACTCAATGTTTCAAAAGAATCTACAGTAAGTATACCACCTAATGCTCCACTAAGTAGGATTTTTCATGAGAAGAAATCACTTCCTCCAATGACTTCAAGTCGACTTCTTCGATATGCGTCTTTTCTATCAGGGTTCAACTATTCTGTTCGTTTCAAGAAAGGGGAAAACAGTGAAAATGTGGATTGTCTATCCAGGGCACCAACTGACCAAAGATTCAAAACAGTAGATATATTTCTTAACGATGAAGTCCGAACATTTCACTCACAAACACTGTTTCAGTTATCTTCTGAAATACTGACGCTGGAAGTTCTAGCAAGAGAAACAGAACAAGATGAAGATTTAAGAAAAATCAAACAGGATCTACTCACTAAAAGAGAAGAATCCAAATTCACACTTTCAGGTGGAATATTATTTTTTTAAAACCGAGCTGTCATACCAAGAAGTCTTCAAGCCAACATTCTAGATCAACTCCACTTCACACATATTGGAATCACTAAAATGAAACAATTGAATAGAAGATATGTGTATTGGCATGGAATCGACAAGGCTATTGAAAACATGGTTCAATCTTGTGAGAGCTGTGCATTTGCAAAAAACCAACCTTCAAAAGCTCCACAAAAACCTGAGAGCAACTGGGAACGAATTCATATTGATTACGCTGGACCATTCAACAACCACTAATTCCTTGTTTGCGTGGATGCAAAATCCAAGTGGTTGGATGTAAAAACAATTTCAAGCTTACCAACAACTTCGAGTACAATCGCACTTCTGGACAATATATTTTCATTGCACGGCTATCCACAAGTCATCGTTTCGAACAATGCTTCGATTTTTGTTAGTGAGGGGATCAAGAACTATTGTAGGAAAAATGGTATGTTTCAAAAACTTATTGCTCCTGGTCATGCCGCAACTAATGGATTAGCCGAGAGAATGGTTCAAACCCTCAAACAGCGACTTAAAGCCATGGAAAAAGGTGCAGGAAATATATACACCAAAGTGCAGAGTATCCTTCTCCAGTATCGAGCTACACCACTAGCGAATGGATTATTTCCTGCAGAACAATACCTAAACCGGAGGATTCGTATTAGATTGGATGCGCTTAAACCATATCATTCCTCCAAGAATGAAGATTCAAAAGGTAAAGTTAGTATTCTTAAAGTGGGGGACAGAGTCTTATGTCGAGATTACACCACGAGCAACAAGTATAACTGGGTTCTTGGTGAAGTTATTCAGAAATTAGGAGTTTTACATTATGCAGTAAAACCTGACTGTGGAAGAACATTAAAACGACACATTGACCAACTGAAAGCCACACAAGTACCTAAGAAGGAAGAGGACCAAGAATCAACAAGAGTCACACAAGTATTCCTGAAATATTCCTGACTCCTAAAAAAATGTAAATACATCTTTCTCAGTCTACAAAGTAAGAACAAACAATTGGCTGCATTCGATTGGAAGGAAAAATGCAGATGACTTAATATCATCTGTATATAGGCAGTAGTGGATCGATGAGCCGTGAATGTATGGAGAGAGAGAGAAAGAGAAGGAGAGAGAGGGAGGGAGGGAGGGAGGGAGGGAGGGAGGGAGGGAGAGAGGGAGAGAGGGAGAGAGGGAGAGAGGGAGAGAGGGAGAGAGGGAGAGAGGGAGGGAGGGAGAGAGGGAGAGAGGGAGGGAGGGAGGGAGGGAGGGAGGGAGGGAGGGAGGGAGGGAGGGAGGGAGGGAGGGAGGGAGGGAGGGAGGGAGGGAGGAGAGGGGGAGAGGGAGAGAGGGGGAGAGGGAGAGAGGGGGAGAGGGAGAGAGAGGGAGAGGGAGAGAGAGGGAGAGAGAGAGAGAGGGGGGGAGGGAGAGAGGGAGAGAGGGAGAGGGGGAAAGAGGGGGAGAGGGGGTGAGGGGGAGAGGGGGAGAGGGAGAGAGGGAGAGGGAGAGGGAGAGAGGGAGAGGGAGGGGGAGGGGGAGAGGGAGAGGGAGAGGGAGAGGGAGAGGGAGAGGAGGAGGGAGAGGGGGGGGGGAGAGAGAGAGAGAGAGAGAGAGAGAGAGAGAGAGAGAGAGAGAGAGAGAGAGGGGTCTTGCAAGAGGTGCCTTAGGCAGACCTGAAATGGTTCTACGGTGCTTTAGAGGGACCAGGGGACATAGCGGGACGGGCCGCTAAAGCCCCACTAAAAGTCCCTGTAAGGCACCTTGAGGCCACTGCTCAGAGAGAAGGAAGAGATAAATTTTAGTTCACGCTCGCAAATCCAGGGCTGCGCTGAAAACTGTTTTCTCTCTCCAAAAAGAGATAGAGACTTGCTTTTTGGTACTTTAGGAGGTCTTAAAATGGCAACATTGTACAAACACACTTACTACATTGCCATTTCACCACATTCCTTGGTCCCCGGGGATTACAAGGCAGTCTGTATGTCAGGCAAGTTTTCACTACCTGCTGGGTTTTAAAATGAATCATAGAGTATGCTTACTTGTTATAGTATGTCACCACGGACACTATAATATAATTATTTTCGATTGGCATACCTGAGCATTAACTCAGATGTATTGTTTTAGTAAATTACCACTGCATTCGCTAGCATCGAGTTGTACAGGATTCACTCGTCAGACGCCGCTAGTATCGATTTTTTATAGAAAAGTGGAAATGTTCTAAGGATTTACAATTAGCACAAAATAAAGCAACTTTTAGCGATTGTAGGTGTTAACCAACGGTCTTGTTCATCGGAGACAAATGTTGGGAAGGAGCTGACAGGTAAAAACGGCCGGTCCAGTGGAGGGATATACGTTAAATCGTTAATTTCAAAATTTGATTCTCAATATGAAGAACGTGTCTAATAGTTTACCCTACCCAAAATACGAGCTTGCGAGTAAGAGCTTGCGACTTAGAAAGCGACTTTGGACAGCGACAAGAACAGCACAGTCCCAGTAGAATGACATGGCCCATAAGACTTAATGTTAATAACAGCATCGGGTTATTAAAATTGAGACGAGCATTGCAACTTGTGGTTAGCTAACATTTAGTTGATGGTATGTAGGCAATGATTTAATGTAGTGTAATGAACTGAAACAAGGACCGAACAGTCCGAGTCGAATATTGTGGCCTTTAAAACTTAACACTTAAGACAAGTAAGTCAAGTCACGAGCGTTGAAAGTTATCGCAAATCAATAACAGCTGGTTAATAAATGTTCAGGTTAAGGTGATTTTATGAAATAGCTAGTTGATACTTAAAGTAATAAGAGGAACTGGGAACTGGGGGGGCCGTTTCAAAACGTCAGTTTTGTCAGTTAAAACATCCAGGTTATACTATATCAAGTAAGCCTAGGATTAAGTAGAACAGTCCGAGTCGAATAACGTGGCCTATAATGCATAATGGGACGTAGGAATGATTTTACGTTGTAGACATTTTTTCAGAGGCCGATTTCGCGGTGAAGGGGTCGAGATAGCAAAAAATGTCAAAGGAGCAAAGTTGGCCTTTATTTTTCGATACGAGCAACCGTTTAGGCGCTAGAAGCCCGAGAAAATGCGGTATTTTTTTAGCTTTATACAGCCATAACTTGTGAACCGTAAGTCTTAGAGGCACGCGGTTGGAGTCGTTTTGGTTGTCTTGTTGAGCACTATAAGCCATAAAAATTTCATTGAAATCGTATAAGTAGTTTTTAAGTAATTTGAATTGTTAAAAATTTCTACGGGTTTTCATGGAGTAAATGGCGTTTCTAATCAAAAACTAAAATCAAATAATGAAAATACGCCTGGATAGTAACCTAACCTAACCTAACCTAACCTGACATAACCTCAAAACAAGGTACTGGAACACTGACTGTACAGTCCGCGTCGAATAACGTGGCCCATAAGACGTAATGTTAATAACAGCATCGGGTCGGGACACTGGGGGACCATATGTCGACTATATATGCTACTGACCACGCAGTTAATGACGTCAAGTACTTCATGACGTCACTTAGTTAATGACGTCCCCCTAAAACCCTTCTCTCTCGGTCCTCCTAAAGCACTTCTCTCTTGGTCCCGGTAAGGACCCTCTCTCCTTCGAGTCCCGATAAAGCACTTCTCTCTCCAACGGTATTTTTTTTACCGTTAGATCCCCATAAAGCACCTTGAGGCCATTATAAAGAATTCAAAATAATGGAGAGAGGAAACCAGATATGTAATCAGGATTTTTTTCTGAACAAGATGGCGTTTTAATTTTTTTTCTATCACCCCTAGGAACAGAGATCCTGTAAAGCACCATAGGGCCAGTCTGAAAACCGGGAACTGGTAAAGCACCTTTTGCTAGACAGACAGAGAGAGAGAGAGAGAGAGAGAGAGAGAGAGAGAGAACGGCAACTCTCACGCACGGGCGGAAAAAAGCCTATGTAAGAGGTAATTTCAATATTATTATTTTAGTCATATTTATATTTAAGATTAGTATTTAAGATTATTATTTTATAAATGACTTTTGTATAATATGTATATACATTTTACTCGAAATAAAGCTGATTTGATTTGATTTTGAAAGTACCTAAGAAGCAAGAGGACCAAGAATCAACACGAGCCACACAAGTACCTGTGAACCAAGGACCAATACCTATTGGTATTCCAAACCTGAAACCTACATTTCTTCCCAATGCAGAAGGAACAGCCGAAGATGAATCCCCACCAGCTGAAGAATCTCCACCAGCTGAAGATGAATCTCGACCAACTGAAGATGAATCCCCACCAACTGCATTACGAGCTCAACTTATATTTCTTCCGAATGCAGAAGGAGCAGCTGAAGATGAATCCCGAACAACTGTGTTACGACGATCAGAAAGAGAAAGGAAGAAACCTTCGTACTTAAATAGTTTTGTAACCAACTAACCTAATGGTCGAAACAATAAGTGGGGAAGAGTGTTGTATATTTATGACATTTATATATTTCTACTATACTATTTCTAATTAGTCACCTGATATTATGTTTTGATTCACTCATAAAAAATGTTTAGATAAACATTAGCTACAGGAATAATTAATTTTCAATATTGTACTTTTTATTCTATTTTCAAATAAAGCATAATTAATTCAATACTTCAAATGTGTGCAATATATTTCAAAGTTGTATTAGTCGGATAACTTAAAAGGACGGTTAAAACGGGTAATACTCTAAACACCTAAAACAAAAGCTGTATTGATTTAGGGTTCCATTAAAATAATTCTAAAGCAATTTGTGGATTATTTAAAAATAAACTATAATTATCAATCTATTTTTTTTAATATTTAATGTCTAAATTTCACATTTTATAAACTAAATATTAGACGAGACGAAACATTGTTTTATGTTAACTCTTTTAATAACATGTTCATGCATTTTAACAAATTTTACATAATGCAGAACCTATTTATTGTCAAAATTAGTGATAAGAAACAAGCAATCATTGCATTATTACGGGTTAGGCAGTTGATTTTTAGCTTCTCACTGGAGACTTTAGTCACAAAAACCCATTGCAAAAACGTTACTTTGAGTTGTCCACCCCCTATTCCCCATCCACACAAACACACAAGGTGCGTGTTTTTTTACTTTTCTGATGAATGATATGATGGTTTCCGGTTACGAAAACTAAAACTCACAGACTTTTATCGTACTGTGCGCTTTGAAAATCACCTACTGTACGTTTTAATAAATTCATGAATACTGTATTCAAAATATTTTAACCTGTAACAAACAACCTTTGGAGTTGACCATAAAGTTCTTATCATTGGATATGGGAACGGAAATGCCGCAATTCCTAGAAAAGGGTGGTTAAACCAAACTGTTGTCAAAACAGGGTTGGTTAAAACGATCTTTAACATCTGACCAGCAAGGGCGGATAATCCGATCATCAGTTAAAACGAGGTCGGTTAAGAGGGGGTCTACTGTATAGAAGTTTTTTCAAGTCGGTTTTATTAAGTAATAGGTTATGATTTTCAGGCCTATCTTCTATTGGTACAACTAACACAAGCTGCTTGTTCCAGAAGAAGACAGGGTATGACATATTTTTGTACAGTCAGTGCTCAAAGTTGTTTTCTAATAAAACTAACATATCTAGGGATATATGAAATGTTATCACATAATTGTATTGTTTGACCCAGGAAGCTTCTGACCAGTAGTTGACGGGGGTGAAATCTACTGGAATATAGGGTGAGTGCACCAGTGAATGACCGGTTAAGGACGATGTCTCACGTTAAATTGACATCACTCCCTTATTCCATAGTCACAGTTATACGTTTTACTATAGAAATTTCATTTACTCTTTAAGAATCAAGCAATATTAGTTAAATACGTTTCTTAATGCGAATACTGATAGTAATATTAATTAAAAGGCAACGATGTCAATGCTCCAATAAATGACCGGGACTGCACCAGTGAATGACCGATCTTGCACCAGTGAATGACCGGTCTCTTTTGGTTGAATAACTGTCAAAATATCGAAAAATCAGCTGACAACAATGAATAAGAATAATTCAGCTGAGAACATAGATCATAGCTAGTGAATGACCGATCTTGTACCAGTGAATGACCGCGAAGTTTTCTCCCGGTCATTTACTGGGTTTTGCCCTAGTTACGTTCTAATTTATGACCGCCCTCAGTAATAATTAATTATAACACGTAGAGCAACAAAATTGATTTTAAATTGCAGGATATTATATTAAATATTATTTAATTGCAACGCATTTTTGTAATCATCATCAAATACAGAATGAATGTAAATCCAGGTAAACCTTGCAGGGTTAGTCACTATAGGAGGAAAGATCAAAATCAAAGATAGTGGTACACTCAATTTTAAATATGTTTAAAAAGTATTTTCGATTCCAACGATTTTATCCAATGAAAGATTATTGCTGAATAATTATACAAGGCTGGTTTTGCGCTTATTTTTAATTGGCTAGCCTAAAGAATATGCTTGATAAAGGGTTTTTAAAGCAAAACGGTCATTCACTGGGGGGTGGTCATTCACTGGTGCACCCACCCTACTTCTCCTTACTTTTTTCGGTTGCCCCGTAGACCACGTCGTGGCATGAGATCCATCTTCTATTCTAAAATGTTCCAGTTCTAGTCGAACCAGGTCAAGGTAATATGGGTAGGTTAGGTCAGGCAGAGGACAGAGGTAAATTGTAATAAAATTGTTGAATGAGGTATTTATGGAGACCTAACTTAAATTTCTGAGTAAATGAAGAGAAGCTCCCTTAAATTTAATTGCAAAGTAGCAAAAAGTTTAAGTCCTATATATTTTGGTTTCTGTTCAAAAGTTTTTAATGATGTTGAATGGATGGATTACGAGTTCTATTTCTAATATTATAGCTATGGGTGTGGGCTGCCACAAGATTATTTTCTTTAATATATAAACCAATTTCAAAAAAGAAGAGATGGAACAGTTAGTATTGCCAAGATTCTAAAATGTTCAAAACAGGATTCAGTTGGCTTAAGACCAAGTACCTGGTGGACCGAGCCTTGCTCGGTTTTAGCGAATTACCCCTATAGGCAAGAAGCTATTACCGTAGGTCTCATGGTAAGACCTAAGCCCGAGACCATAACTTTTCGTTTTGGGGCCCCCAGAAGCAACATCACGAGGAAGTCCTACTAACATATTTATGATAACCTGACCTAACATAACTGCCGCAGCGCGCTGTATAAAGGTGGCGATCGGGTGTGGACAATAGCGGTGGTGACGACGTGAACACTCAGTCCTCGCTGACATCACTGCCTTCTGGGAGGCAGAATACAAATACTGTTCATCATAATTAAGTCAAATTTGGGCAGTAAGTTGATTAAAGCACATTCTTCCCAATGATCTCATTATTTTTGGTGTCCAGCAAAACAATCTCTCAAAAAACAGTGGCCTCCAGACATCTCTGGATTCCATAGAAGTAGCTTCACGAGTCATGGTCTCCATCTCAACCACGAAGGAAAACAACAGCTATTGGACACTATTGTAAATAGTGTTAAATAGATTAAGGCCAAAAAGAAAGATTTGGTAAGTGTTGCTGTCAGTGGCGGATCCAGAGGGGGGGCGAGGGGGGCGATCGCCCCCCCCTCAGGTCCAGAGTTTGTTTTACGTTTTAATAGTTGGGGCCTGAAATGGGATTCACATACACAAAAATGCATAGGGCTTGCACTTATTCAGATTAATGTATTAGAGTTATTTCTTAATATACAATCTAACCATCCCATTTCAACATTGTCTAATTGAGGTTATATATTTTAACTAAATAACTGTCTGCATTCCTACTAAATTATGGAGCTAAACGTGGTAGTGCGCGGAGGGGTAATTTCGTTCTGGCATCGTGCTCTACCTTTAATCGGCAATTTGACGAAACATAACGCAGTTGTTTTGTGTACGGTTCAGTTCGGTTCTGTTATTTTAGCGATAAGAAACCAAGAAATATTAAAAATAATCGATTTAGCAGTCTATGACTATTTAGCATACGAAAAGGAACCTCAAGTCGCTTAAATGGGAAATAACATGGTGGGCGACTTCAGGCTCCATTTCCCAAATGTGCAAGCCCGCACTGACAGAGTCGTCAGGGGCATTACAAAACTAGTCTCTCCTGAGATCTATCGGCGGATAAGTGAACTACTTCAAGTTTTTCGTTGTAAAAGAATATTGTCTAAGTCCGAAAATCACAGTCTTGATAGTGTATTTCTCTTTTATTCCTCAGTATTCTGCCTTCCGAGTTAATTGAGGTCCCCTTTTCTAACTTCTCACTTTTTTGATTTTTAAACAATGAAATTGTAAGTGTATCACGTCTCTTTTTGTTCAGTTTTAAAGATCTAGTTTTCAGCTTTATTTTGATACCTAATTCATTTCTTAAATACTAGACTAAAAATAAGTATTCTGTGAACGTTTGAAGTTCCGGGCTCTTATTACTTAAAATACCCGTTTTAAATAGTTAAAATTAAAATGCCAACAACTCAAAGGCGAAAAATTATAGCACTATAAATTATATGTCAAATTGTTTGTAATTTAATGCTGAATATCAGGATGTTAATAACTCAAAACCGGAAAATTTCGACTTGATGTCCCTTTTCACTTTCCGCATCACATTCAATGAACCTCACTAACCCCCGCGATCGCGATGAACTAAAACGTTTCTAATACTGTAAGCTGAAGAAAATAACGTACTATATTATAATTAACTAAACTCTAAATTTAGTGCCTTAAATGCTTAAAAACCCATATCATTTAAGTCTAAATTTTAAAATTTTCCCCGGACCCCCCTTTTGTCTGGGGGGTATTCCATACCCCCCAGGCCCCCCGGAATGCGCCCCCCCCCTGAACAACTTCCTAGATCCGCCCCTGGTTGCTGTTGAGGTTGGGGAGTCTTTGTCAGTGACACCACCTGCTGTGACGACCCTGAAAGAGTTCTCGCCACTGCCCTCCCCATCTGGTCAAGCCCTCCAGCCCACCTTACCATCTCTGGCAGATGAGTTAGAGCAAGCTAATAACATAGCTATAGTTGAGGCAGATGGGGACTACTTTGTGAAGTTTAGTGATGACCCTGAAGCAGTTTTTGCCCACACAATATCCAGAGACTTAGATCATGACAGGAACATGACAGCAGGTGTGGTTGTGGCTTTCCGTATGGCATTTGGCAGGCTCTAACCCTCTGACTGCCTGAGTGATTTTTAGCATGCCAAGGGAAAAAGGATGGGCAACAGTTTTTAGCCTGATGACCAAGCCTACCTATGACAGTAACAATAACAATAACAATAACAAATATTTTATTGATGTAAACAACTACAAATGTTGTGTATCAATGTTAACAATACATACATTTTGAAAATCAAATACATTTCTAATAATACATATAGTTATAAATTTATAATTGGTAAAAAAAGAAGTGAAAGTCTCAAAAATTTCACAGTATAACAATTAATAATATGACTGGATTATTGTTTTATTAGTAATTTAGTTTTATATGAAATATACTTAAAATTTAGAGAAGTCCATAAACTCAGAAACTTGATAAAAAGTATTATTAATTAAAAATTGTTTTGACTCTTTTTTATATTTTTTAAAATTCATTTGATTATTGAAATAATTTGGTAATTTATTCATTAATGTTATACCTGCACATGCTGGAAGTTTAGAAAATAGTTTCAATCTATGTTGTTGTGGCCGAAAGTTATGACAGTTCCTAGTGTTATAATTGTGAATATTTTTTCCTATAATTTGTTCACTTTTGTATTTGGAATGTAATATTGTATGAAATATGTACAGACATGGCAGAGTTAAAATTCCAAAATCCCTGAATGCAGTTTTACAAGATTCCCCAATTTTTAACTTGCCAATAATTCTAATAGATTTTTTTTGTAGAATAAAAAGTCGTTTAAATTCTTTATCAGTACAGCTACCCCAAAGATTAATGCCGTATGTTAAATGTGGGTATATTAAACCATAATATACCATTAGTAATACATTTGTAGGGCAGTATGATGCCAATTCTCTTAAAAGATAAATATTTGATGAAATTTTGGAGCATAAATAATTTATATGTTCTGTCCAATTTAAGTCTTCATCGATGTAAAGTCCAAGAAATTTGGTGAAGTAAACTTGTTCTAAAATTTTATCATCAATCATTATGACAGGACTACCTTTGTCATTAAAAACATGATGACAGTTAAATTTAATATAATTTGATTTTGTATCATTGACTTTTAAATTGATTTCATCAAAAAATTGAATGCACGAATTTAAATCTTTATAAGCATTAAGTTCTAATTCAGAGATAGTTTCTTTTTTCAAACACAGAGTTGTGTCGTCTGCATATTGAATAATGTTTGAAAACTTTAATGAATGATTACAATCATTAACATATATTAAGAAGAGTAATGGTCCAAGTATAGAACCTTGAGGTACTCCAAAGTGTAATTTTACTTTTTCGGATAATTCATCAGATATCTCTACTTGTTGCTGTCTATTTTCCAAATATGAACTTAGCCATTTGTGTGGAAGGCCTCGAATACCACATTGATGTAATTTTATTAATAGTGTTTGGTGATCCACACAATCAAAAGCTTTAGATAAATCAAGGAAAATTCCTATTGTAGATTTGTGTTCTTCAAGGCCTTTGACGATTAAATTTACAAAGTTGGTTATTGCATCTATTGTAGATTTACGTTGTCTGAATCCAAATTGTTCATTATTTAATATTTTGTATTTTTCAATTAATTCTACCATGCGATTATAGAAAAGTTTTTCAAATAATTTACTAAATACTGGTAAAATTGATATTGGGCAATAATTAGTTGCCAAATGTCTATCCCCTTTCTTAAAAATTGGTAAAATCTTTGCTGCTTTTAGAGATTCTGGAAATATACCTTTTTGAAAAGAATGATTAATAATGTTTAGTAAAGGTTCTAAAATTGATTCTGAGCATGTTTTAAGGAGCCACGTTGATAACCCATCAATATCTGGAGTTTTCTTTGTTTGTAAGCTTTTAAATACATCTTTTAGTTCATATTCTGTTACTGGAGTCAACATCATTGAAGATGTTATATATTTTCCTTGAATCCCTTTGTTAAAATCTATGTTTGTTGCATTATCTTTAGGAGTTGCAACATTAGAAAAAAATATGTTAAGTATATTAGCAACATCTTCTGGGTCTTTGGTTATGATATTATCATTCTTATCTGATTTTAAAATTATTGGATTATTTACTAATTGGTTTTTAGACTTGTTTATTATAGTCCAAGCTGTTTTTGATATATTGTTAGACTGGAGAAGTTGTTTATTAACCTCGTAAGCCTTGGCAGCTTTTATAATTTTACGATATATTCGTATATAGTTTCTGACATATTCATGAAATTCTAAGTCGCTATTAAATTTAGATTGCTTTTGCAATTTTTTCATATTTTTTCTTGATATTAAAATACCTTTTGTTATCCAACTGTTAATTTTGAAAGTTTTTTTTGATTTTTTGATTTAAATGGACAACACATATTTACATGTGTTAAGAAGCAGTTCTTAAAATGCTCATACATATCACTAGGATCATTCAGATTATCTAGGAAGTTCCATTTTTGATGTTTTAAATTTTCATTTAAACAATTTATGTTATTGGCAGTATACGAACGACATAACACTTTTTTTTGTTTTCTATTTGTGGAGTTACATTTTCAATTGTTATATATTGAGCATCATGATCAGCAATAGCTGTTGTTATTACTGATACTTGTACATTAGGAATATTTGTTATTACATTATCAATAGCTATTTGAGAAGTTTTTGTAACTCGAGTTGGTGAGTTTATGGACCATTCTAAATTAAAGGTTTTTAATAAATCTTTAAAGTGTTTGGTCTTATAGTCTTTCTTGTCTAATACATTTATATTAAAATCTCCAACTATAATATATTTAAGATTTTTTGATGATAAGTGTTTTAAAAGTTCTTCTAATTTTAAAAAGAAGCTATCGGTAGCTCCATCAGGTGATCTATAGAGCCCTATTAAAATGATTTTTAAATTGTTATTTAGAACAGTACTTATACCAGCTACTTCGAAATCTTTTTTCGGAGCAGTTATTAATTTTGAATTGGTCATAAGTGATTCTATTTTTTACAAAGACGGCAATACCGCCCCATTTATATTTTGAACGATCAAATGAATTAGCAAGTTCATAATTAATCATTTTAAAGTATTTAATTGATTCATTAGTGAAACCTTGTTCACTTATGATTAAAATGTCTGGTCTTAATTCATCGATCATTAAATTCAATTCATCTATTTTATTAGTTGCAATTTGTGCATTTTGATGTAGTATAGTTATTGATGATTTAGATTTTTCTACATTATTATTTATTAAGAATTCATTACCTATAGACTGTGAAATTCCTGAGACTACATTACATTTTTTTAAGGTAATAGGACTTTTGTAGTTGTTTTGGTTCGTTTTCTTTTTGCCATTCATAATGATTCCATCTTCTTTGTCGTTGTCCTTCAGGTGACACTATCCTTGGCTGTGATTGGCAGTTTATAAAGGTTTCATTTGTAGAATCAATTTTATCAATTGGATGAAGTCTCTTTTCAAAATATTGTAGTGCTATCTGGAACTTTTCACATAAAAAATGCTTCCCAGTATCATTCAAATGTAGTCCATGCTTGGTGAAATGTTTTCTATTGAGATCATAATTATTGACAACATAAACTGAAGGAGAAGACAATTTATAGAGTATTTTATTGATTATGTTGATTTCCTTATTTATTATATGCGTCCAATTAAGATCCCATCGATGTAGAACTGGAACAATAATTATTTCATTGTTTGTCTGGAATTCTTCGACATATTTCCTGATTCTTGAAATTAGCATTTGTCCTGTTCTTGTAATCTGTGACTGATTAAATGTTTCATCAAAGTCATTAGTTCCAGCTAATAAAATTATTGTGTCTTCTTTATTCAGGTTGTGGGAAGTATTGTGTGCATTGTTATTTATATATTCCGATGTAGCATTAGATGTAGCACAAACATATACATCAGCGTCTTGGGGTACTATTTTGGTCAATTTTTCATAAAATCCTTTACCATGGCTATCTCCAATCAAGTATAGTTTTTTACATTTCTTTGATTTTATGTTGTTGTCATTATGATTACACGTGTTTGTGATTTCTTTGTTACAAACTTTAGCTTTTAGTTCGTGTGTTTCTTTATCGGCATGGACAATGAGCGAATCTCTTTCATAATTTATTGCTCTATAACAATTTTCTTCTGTAATAGATTTGTTATTATCTTTGTAGTTGTGTTCATTTATGGTACCATTTATGAATTTTTCATACCATGTTTGTAACGTAATTTTATGGTTTATGACGCTATTACAATATCCATGTATGATCATTTTTGTGTTTATCAATACATTAAGACCACATTCAAATGAATTCTTTTGTTGTGGGCATAGTACTTTTATAAATTGATCTTTATTCAAACCAAAAGCTTTTGTTAATAATAAGGCAGATTTTAAATTCATGTTTGCAGATGAATCAATATTAAAAGTACATTTACGTTTGTTGTCAAGAACTAATAGACTCCAGTGGTTTCCATTGTCTTCTATTGTGGAATCAGTACAGTCATTTAAACAACAAAACACATAATCATACTCATTCAGTTGCAGGTCTTCAGTTGTTTTTTTTAATATCTGCTGTTTGTGCTAATTTTAAGACTTGGGTTACAATCGGCCCAAGACATAAATACTTCGAGCTTTTACATTTATTTTCAGAATTAAAAGAGTTAAAATAATCATTTATTATTCCATCATCTAGCCATTTATTTTTATCCCAAGGATCAAATTGTTTAACCTTTAATACTTGCTTCAAATACTTGTTCAAGTAATCAGATTCCTGGTTTTGTTTTACAGTATTATTATCTTGGATATTTCCATCAATTTGTTCAAATGTTTGAGTTAAAGCTCCTTCTGCTCTGTTTGTTTCATTTAAGTCAGGATAAATGTTGTAATGAGATTTTAGTTCACTTTTGAGATATCCAATGCGGTCTTCTATAGTTTTGATTGAATCTGTTATAACATTGAGCAGTGATAATAGTGTCTCCTCCTTAGTGTTTTCATTTCTTGATGAACTTTGTATGTTTTCAGTATGACAAGATGCATTTTTTGATTGAACCAAAACATTCAAAGTTTTATAAGATCTTGTGTGTTTTTCAGTTAAGGAACACGTTTTACTTTGCTGTTTTCCTTCACTATTCTTAGATATCCTTACTATGGGTTTTGATTTTTGAATTATTTCTTGTTTACTGATTTTTGCGGAGAGGTCTTTCGTTTTTTTCTTGATTCCAGATTTTTGAGGAGAGGTCTATCACATCCTTATGCATTGCCTTTAAATGGGACTGTATCCTTGTGAAGGATTTTTTACAAATAGGGCATTCTTCCTTTGAATCAGTATTTGAGTTTATTACATTTGTTGGCCCAGGATTAAGTTCTATGTCACCACTTAGTAGAATAATTGAAAATAAAGCAAGATAAACATATGAAGATTCTGTTATATGTTTTTTCCATGATATCCTCCATAATTTTTTGTTCTTTCAGAGATCGAAATTTAGTGAGTTGTTTTGATGGGCTAGTTTTTCAGTAATAACATAATCTGCTATTTCTTTTGCATACTTAATTGATTGGTCTTGTCCATTATTTGTTGGTAAACTGTTACTCGTAGTAATGAGAATAGACAGTATTTTTATTATAATGGGAGCATGCCAAATGTCCCAATTTCATTTGTCCCAAACTATGATAATATTGACATTTTCACTTGTCCCAATTTCAGTTGTCCCAATTACAATATTTTCACGTGTCCCAATTTCATTTGTCCCAAAAATCTTACGAAATATAGAAGGTATAAAAAAATGCATTTGTCCCAAATTCATATGTTTCAAATTATTTCAATAATAAAATTTGTCTAATGTCCCAATTTCATAAGTCCCAAACTCTCTAAAATAACACTAAATTTTTTAAATTTCATATGTCCCAAACTTCATTAGTCCCAAAATTAGCTACAATAAATATGAAATAACAAAAGTTTCATTTGTCCGAATTTCATATGTCCCAAACTATGAAAATATTAACATTTTCACTTGTCCCACGTTTCATTTGTCCCAAAATTCTTATAACATCAGAATTGTCATATGTCCCAATTTCATTTGTCCCAAATTATTCTTCAGTTGTAATTTTCATCTGTACCAAAATCATATGTCCCAAATTATTTCAATAATAAAATTTGTCTAATGTCCCAATTTCATAAGTCCCAAACTCTCTAAAATAACACTAAATTTTTTAAATTTCATATGTCCCAAACTTCATTAGTCCCAAAATTAGCTACAATAAATATGAAATAACAAAAGTTTCATTTGTCCCAATTTCAGATGTCCCAAATGTAATTTTTTTAATAACGGGTACGTTGCAGATGTCCCAATTTCATATGTCCCAAACTATGAAAATATTAACATTTTCACTTGTCCCACGTTTCATTTGTCCCAAAATTCTTATAACATCAGAATTGTCATATGTCCCAATTTCATTTGTCCCAAATTATTCTTCAGTTGTAATTTTCATCTGTACCAAAATCATATGTCCCAAATTATTTCATTAATAAAATTTGTTAAATGTCCCAATTTCATTTGTCCCAAACTGTTTAATAAAACCTAAAATTTTTTAATTTTCATACGTCCCAAACTTCATTTGTCCCAAAATAAGTTACAATAAATAATAAATATCAAGAGTTTCATTTGTCCCAATCTCAGATGTCCCAACACATTTTATTTAATAAAACCTGTAATGTCATGTGTCCCAATGTCATATGTCCCAAAGTACAGTCAGTGCCAGGAGTGAGTAGGTGAAGCGCGTTTGCCGCTTGTTTTTTGCAGGCAGTAAGTTTTCTCAGATAATAGTGCTAGATGAATTGTAACTGCACTGACACATGTTTTGAAGAAGACACGTTTTGTTTTTTAAGAAGACGACAAATAAATGGTTTTAAATATATAATTTAAATCCAACCGCTCCAACTGGTCACTCCAACTGAAGAACAAGAACATCCTGGAGTAGTTAAGAATAGATGTGTATACAAACACCATCTGGTCATGACCTAGGTAGGCTATCTACAGAGAGCTTTTCTGTCAACCACGGCAACCTATTTATTGGATAGTAAGGTGACCACACGTTCCGTTTTGAATGGGACAGTCCCGTTTTTAGCGACGTGTCCCGTTGACTCGAAAAAAACGCTCAGGACCACCCCATATTGGCATAATTTGTGGAAAATTCATATACTAAACAACTTTTGTAAAACTAATGACAGCGACCCTGACCGTTCTACTGGACCGATGTACATGGGGGTTGTACCAACATTAAGGTTATCGGCCTATATGTGTAGGTTTTAGGTATATTTTGAAAATTTTTTTTGTCATACCGCTTCAAAAACAGCTGCTTTTGACACAAGCGTTGGGATTCAAAAGTTGTTTTTTTATTCCTTGGATAATAACATATGATTTGATGATTATTATTTTCTTAGGACCAAAAAGATCACTGTTGATGATACTTTTGATTTGAGGTAAATAATCGAACAATCTTCGTTTAATTACAAATAATCGAAACATTCAACGTTATTGTACGTCAGCGTCGATGGTGAGCTATCGATTGGATCGGGAGTGGTTATCGGTTATTATATTTAATTGCAATAATTCATTGTTGCATTGTTGTCGGTTTAATCAATTTGTGAAACTCGCTTATTTCACCAATCGATTATTGCATGCGTTCGATACGTCGGTTGTTGTTTATTGCCATTAGTCTAACCTAACACAAATGAAACAATCAGCTGATTGCTTCAAATAGGAAGAACAAGATTGAAGCATCATTATGGGAGGTATCTTTAAAGCTAAACAAGCTGTAACATTTTGGTTTTCTTAAATAGTTTGCATGTTGTAACAACGAGCAACGTTTGCGTGTTTGCGAGTAACGTTGAGCAATATAACGGAAATATAGTTCATCACACAGACCTAAAGCTGCTTTTCGTTACTCGGTCATTTTTCAACCTCGGCTTACAGCCTCCGTCCTAAAACTTGACCTTGTACGAAGAGCGTCACTTTAGCTCCTAGTAATGAAATATACTATTATTAACTGGGTAAAAAATAAAAAATAAACTTTTCTAATGGAGATTTAACATGGGTACAAAATTTGAAGCTTATGACAGCGAGCATGACCCTACTACTGGACCGACTTACACACGGGTTAAACCAAAACAACGGTTATCAATTCTATATGTGCAGGTTTTTTTTGTATTTGAAAATTTATGATTGAAATGGGTAAAAAATTTAAAATAAACTTCTCTTATGGAGATTTAACATTGGGGAAAAACCAACTTTTCCAATCCTTTGGACAAAACGTCTGAGACTTCCAATCGACCCATTTTCATGCAGTTTCTACCAAATACAAGCTCACTTTAAAAAAATGAAAAATCCACATTTCCAAACCTTTGCAATCATACAGTTATTCATTCAGCATATTGTGTAAATAAAAAATTAGATTTGATCCCTAAATTGTTTAGAACGAGGTACAGTCAAAAAGTTCCCGGAATGAATTTTTGTAGACTTTTAGCGCGATCGCCAGCGGGAAATTCGCCTTGCAGTAGTTGGTACGACTCCTGGGGAGGGCATATCGGTAATGTGGGTTTTGCTGACTTGCCGTAGTGCAGTATTGGAAAGCGCTTTTTGTGTACCTGCAAGTCCAAAATGTCGAATTTGTTTGTTAAGCGGACATATTCGATGCATGTTTAAATGATCATGAAGGATGGTGTGAACACTTCCATGTGATAAATTTACCTGAAATGCAATTTCATCGATCGTTAATTTCCGAGTTTCACGCACAACTTGTCGTACTCGCCCAATGTTTTCGTCATTAACTGATGTTTGAAGATCGTCCACTATGAGGGTCATCCTCAATGCTTTCACGGCCTTCACGGAACCGTTTGTGACACTCATAAACTTGACTTTTCTTCATCGCCTCTTCTACATTAGCTTGAATTAACAACTCAAGAGTCTCACTACGTGATTTTTAAATTAAATACAGAACTTAATGTTCGCGCGCTGGTCATGAAATACCATTTTTCAAAATTCGACAATGTAGACTTGCACACAACACACACGAAAAGGAACACGAAAAGGGCTTTCCAGTGCTGCACTATGGAAAGTTAGCTATACCCCCACTACCGATATGCCCTCCCCAGGAGTCGTACCAACTAATGCAAGTCGAATTTCCTTCTGGCGATCGCGCTAAATGTCTACAAAAATTCATTCCGGGAACTTTTTGACTGTACCTCGTATTATAACAACTATGTGAAACAGCTGACTTCAATAACGTTGACGGTCTAAATGTTTATTACAATGGCAAATTGTAAAAGGTCGGTTTTAATAAATAAATAAATAAAATTTTATTGTCATTCAGCCCATACAAAGCAATAGACAAAGTCAATGGTATCTTACATTATGTTGATAGCAATAATTCTAATATATACAAAATGTAATACTAAGTTACTGTACATCATGAATTACGTAACTTTCAACATAAAATTACATCAAAGACCATGGTTCACACTCATATTAAATGTCATTTTGAGACCTACGATGAGGGCTACATTTGAAAAAATTTATGTTAATCGGTTTTAAAGGTCTAAACAAGTCTAAATCTTAACGTTTAAGTGTGGCCATTTGAAAGCACAAGCCATATGCATCAAGTATTTTTTGTGACTTGTCATGTGTGAGCGCTCTTGCAGTTTCCACTGAAAAAAATCCCAACAGCCTTTATAAGTTGAGTTTGAATTTCATCATGGACGTTTATAATTTCCAGTTTGAGTTTCACAGGTTGAAACATGAGAAAAATGATTTTTATATATCTTATCAGACAACTTATAGTGCTAACGTGCAAGCATCGCAATTTGGATCTAGATCTATCTTATGAGGAGATCCCGAACAGTTTTGTAAATGTATTTAAATGAAGTGATTTGCCATTTGCCAGGTGCCAAGCTCATGGTTATCTTGTGATGAAAATCTCTGCAGTAAACTTACCGAGAAAATCTGTGGTCAAATTCGAGGGTTCAAATGAATTTATAACTGTGCACACAATGCATTCATAATATGACCGCTGTATCAGAATTTTAGAAATTTTTCAAGGCTATGCTGAAGCGATAAGGTTTTGATGTTTGGTTGATCCGATTTCAAAGTGGTTTTAAGTATTTGTCCAAAGTAACAATACGGTGGTAAATTTGTAAAACAAAAAAGCGTAAAGGTATGAAATTGTAACTCTGTCTGATATATCTGTTTGAATTTTGAGGATATAAACATACAACTAATAAACAGATTGAGCTAAGCATAAAAGCAATCCATTCCAGTTCTTAAAATACACCTCGTATACTTTTATTAAGCAAACCTTTTGAAAAGTAAGTTAAAAGTAGATATATATATGTGACAAATTGGTGTTTTGCATTGAGCTGGATCAAGAGCAGCTGTTTATAGCTAGCAAAAAAAATATCATTGACTAGTCTATCCAACTAATAAATGTGAAAGTATGGATGTTTGTGTGAATATCTGTCTTTCAACCACGTGAAAAATACTGGACCAATTGAGCTGAAATTTTGCAGGAATAGAGCCACTATATCAGAAAAGGACATAGGCCTATTCACTTCCTTAAAATCCCCTCGGGCTACCCCTGTGAACTTTCTTAGCTTCAATGTTTACATTTTATAAGGATGTAAACAATCAAATACTGAATTGTAAACAGCTATGAATACTAAAATTTGACAGTTCAAAGAGCAGAAGAAAGATCAGGTGTAATTTTTATCGGGAGCGAAGCCACGGGCAACTGCTAGTAGATTAATCCTATACTCTTATATGAGCAATGTTATCTTGTATGCTTTTATGCCTGTATGCATGTACGTTTGCTTGCACATTCATCTCAAAAACGGCTCCGAGAATTTCCTTCAAAGTCTGGAAACAAGTAATTTATGACTCAAAAATGTCTTTTATGCAGATTACTTGGCCAGAGAAAATCTAATAACGTAATAAATCGAATTTTAAATGTAAAATTTTAACATTGGCCTTATGGGTTGCCGTGATAGCAACAAAAATAAACAAGGAAAGTGTAAACAAATGAAGTAATCATAACAGCTGTATGGAATCTACAGTTATCAAGGGGAAAAACAGCAAATGGGATGAAGAGTCCATGGAGCAATAAAAAACTTTTCTATTTATCAATTTTATGAGATTGAAATATTTTATAGTAACTGGATGAACTGGTAAACATGAAATAACACCGAGCAAGGCTCGGTCCACCTGGTACTATCTCTAAAACGGTCAACATGGAAGAACTGGTACATCCTCGGTGTCAAACAATTACACTCTCAAAATCTGGTGACAGAAGAACTGTTTAAGTGATTTCTACGTTTGCAATAGTGAAATACTGTGAACATTATTGTTTTATAAGGTAAAATGAATCTGAATGTACGTAAAATGTGAACATTACAAACCGATTGAGTACATTGACTTTGCCTGTGAAGTCAATGACAACACGGGCTCATCGTGTTGTGTTTGGGTTCGACTTTGTCAGGCCCATAGGCCTGATTTGCTTAAATTAACATTTAAAACTAAAATTATTAAGGGTCTAACATGTTTCAGTATTAGTCAGGTGCCTGCATAAAACTGAGGGCAAACACGCTACACCCACTCACTCCTGGCACAGACTGTACTTTGGGACATATGAAAGTGAGACATGTGCAGTGCAGGTCGTTATTAAAAAAAATTACTTTTGGGACATCTGAAATTGGGACAAATGAAACTTTTTTTATTTCATATTTACCGTAGCTAAAAATGTATAGAGCATGACCATACAATAAATTACTCTATTTTTATAAATACGTAATTCAAACGTTACTAAAACTTCGAGCTATTCGAGCTAATATATAGCCGCGCCGTCTTGAAATACGTGAGTTTGGATATTACAAAATTTGACTTAAAAATTATTTCATCCATTTTAGAGCATTTAAAGTCGGGTTTTTTACCAAAAAGAAATTATTTCAAACTTTTCAGTTGATATTTTTGTCTTCTATGTTTGATTTTGATTAATTCATTAACAGTTGTAGTGTATCATTATAATACTCCACTCCAGTTCACTTTGCTGTTGACATAAATCACCTAAAATATTACTGAACTGTTCTTCTGTTATTGCTTAGCTCATTTCTTGATGGACATGTTAAAACAGTCTATTTTTACCGCGAAGTCCCAGTAAATTGGCAATGTATATTGTACAAATTATAATTGGGTATAGTCTACAGCTATTACTTATGTGCTACATGAATATGGCCACCTCTTTGAAAAAAAATCTCATTTAATAAGGGATTTTTGGAACCAAATCAGGCCTATGTATGGGCCTGACAAAGTCGAACCCAAACACAACACAATGAGCCTGTGTTGTAATTGACTTTACAGGCAAAGTCAATGTACTCAATCGGTTCGTAATGTTCACATTTTACGTACATTGAGATACATTTTATCAAACGGATGCAATAATCGATTGGTGAAATAAGCGAGTTTCACAAATTGATTAAACCGACAAAAATGCAAAAATGCAACAATGAATTATTGCAATTAAATATAATAACTTATAACCACTCCCGATCCAATCGATAGCTCACCATCGGGCTGATGTACAATAACGATGAATGTTTAGATTATTTGTAATCGAATGAAGATTGTTCAATTATTTACCTCGAATCAAAAGTATCATCAACAATGATCCTTTTGGTCCTAGCAAAATAATGATCATCAAATCATATGTTATTATCCAAGGACTAAAAAGAACAACTTTTGAATCCCAACACAGGTGTCAAAAGCAGCTGTTTTTGAAGCAGTATGACGAAAAAATATTTTCAAAATACACATAAAACCTGCACATATAGGGCCGATAACCTTAACACGTTCCCTCCCACAGCTAAAGCAGCACCATGTACCCGGCACTGTGACGGCCGGTAGTCGTAGTCTACGTGTTAATTTAGGTACAACCCACATTTACATCGGTCCAGTAGAACGGCCAGGGTCGCTGTCATTAGTTTTACAAAAGTTTTTTAGTATATAACTTTCCCACAAATTATGCCAATATGGGGTTGTCTCGAGCGTTTTCTTCGAGTCAACGGGACACGTCGCTAAAAAACGGGACTGTCCCATTCAAAACGGGAAGTGTGGTCACCTTACTATCCAATAAATAGGTGGCCGTGGTTGACAGAAAAGCACTCTGTAGATAGCCTACCTAGGCCAAGACCAGATAGTGTTTGTATACACATGTATTCTTAACTACTCCAGGATGTTCTTGTTCTACAGTTTTAGCGATTGGATTTAAATTATACATTTAAAATCATTTATTTGTCGTCTTCTTCAATAACAACTTCAAAACGTGTCAGCGCAGTTACAATTCATCTACTACTATTATCTGAGAAAACTTAATGCCTGCAAAAAACTAGTGGCAAACGCGCTACACCTACGTACTCCTGGCACTGACTGTACTTTGGGACATATGACATTGGGAAATATGACAATACAGGTTTATCCAATAAATAGGTGGCCGTGGTTGACAGAAAAGCACTCTGTAGATAGCCTACCTAGGCCAAGACCAGATAGTGTTTGTATACACATGTATTCTTAACTACTCCAGGATGTTCTTGTTCTACAGTTTTAGCAATTGGATTTAAATTATACATTTAAAATCATTTATTTGTCGTCTTCTTAAATAACAACTTCAAAACGTGTCAGCGCAGTTACAATTCATCTACTACTATTATCTGAGAAAACTTAATGCCTGCAAAAAACAAGTGGCAAACGCGCTACACCTACGTACCCCTGGCACTGACTGTACTTTGGGACATATGACATTGGGAAATATGACAATACAGGTTTATATTAAATAAAATGTGTTGGGACATCTGAGATTGGGACAAATGATACTCTTGATATGTAATATTTATTGTAACTTATTTTGGGACAAATGAAGTTTGGGACAAAGGAAAATTTTAAAAATGTTACGTTTTTTAAACAGTTCGGGACAAATGAAATTGGGACATCTGACAAATTTTATTATTAAAATAATTTGGGACATATGATTTTGGAACAGATGAAAATTAGAACTGAAGAGTAATTTTGGGACAAATGAAATTGGGACATATGACAATTCTTATGTTATAAGAATTTTGGGACAAATGAAACGTGGGACAAATGAAACGTGGGACAAATGAAAATGTTAATATTTTCATAGTTTGGGACATATGAAATTGGGACATTTGCAACGTACCCATTATAATTACAAACTTCAAAATATAAAAAAGTTTTGTATTCATTTTGTTTTGTAAACAACATTAAATAACCTCAAATTATCAGTTTTTTAAAATGTTGTTGGTTACCTTTTCAATTCAATTTTGGAGTGAATTTTCGTTCAATATGTGTTGTAGAATATTCTTCACCATGATGATTAACTATACTAAACTTAAAGATCACGAAAATTATTACTAATTAATCATTTTTTGGTAGAGAAATTTTACAAGCTTCCATAAATATGTTCTGCAGCCAGGATTGTGGATTTTCAAAAGAGCACTAATGCGAATGTAGTCATAGTCACGAATGACCAGAAGACAAGTAGGAGACCTCTGTGGAAGGGGCTGACTCACTCTGAGTTTGTTAATACAGTACAACCAGTGGTGTACCCAGGGTCAGTGTTTGGGGGGGGGGTTGCTAACCTGGGAGGGGGGATTTTTCACAAGCTAAAAGATTGGTCCTGGGCCATTGGAACAACTATTTCGATTGGGGGCAAATTTTTCCTTACACCCTATAGCCTAATTATTTCAACCCCCAAATCTTTAAAAAAATATCTGAGTTCATTGATTTTACATTGACCAATTTGAATTGTAATATACCTCTAAGGTTGGTTTGTTGGTTGTTCGAGGTTGGTTTTTGTTGTAAGGAATCTCTATGGAAGGGTCTACAACTCTCAGGAAATTTATTGATGCGAAGTGTATTTTTAGGTTACGAGTTTGAGAGAAATCAAGTGGATCACATTAAGTCTGTGAACTTAAAAGCGAATAAAGATAGAGTATTTTTATGGTACAACAGATGCACAGACATTTATTTAATGCAGCTGTATATTACAACTAACTCCTGAATGTACCCTTTTGATTTACAAAACAATTCTCCGTCCTTTAATTATGTATGCTTGTCCAGTTTGGGGCATGTACCTATCCCCCACTAAACTTAATAAAATTCAAATTTTCCAAAATAAAGTGTTAAGAATAGCTACAAACAGCTCTTGGTACATTCGAAATGCACAAATACACCGTGAATTAGGCCTTCATTCTATTGAAAACTTTGTAACAGTGACTACAAGAAAATTTCTTTCAAATTTGCACTTCGTCCCTGGAGCAGTGGCATTCAACATCAGGGAACCAACCCTCAACCGTAGATTGAAACCACGAATCCCTCAATATTTTGGCGACATGATGGAAGAATTTAACTAAATTATTTCTGCAAATTTATTTTTTTCTTTCCTTATTGTAACTATTTTTATTTAATTTTGTTCATGGGTGTCTCTAAATAGAGCGAACCCGATAATGTTATCGCTGTACTGTTATCCTTTCTCTGCATAATATTTTGTATAATGATCCAGAAATAAAACCATGTTAAAAAAAAACAACTAACTCCTATCATCGACTTTTGACAGAACAACAGGCCACAAAATGTCATGACGTAGATCCTTAGTTTAGATGCAGACGCCTCCAACTCCAATTCAGCCGATCAGATGGCTGGATTCAACCCCGTTGGCAAAACTAATACTAAAATGAAAATCATACCAACCGCGAAACATTTATAATTTCAAAATCAGACCGTGTAATTTCTTACCTCTATTGATCCTATAGTTTTTAAATACAACTAAAGTTTTCCTAGTCATGATATAGACTCTAGATATTGTTATGCAATTCAACCAGGACAGTTGTATTAAACCCAATTTTCCATCAAAAAAGCATTGTCATGGTATTCCCAGTATAGATTCTAATCTCAAACAAGCAACAGTTCAAATGGCGAGCGGCTAGAACGTGAAAAAAAAAAAGCCTGTCCAGGCGATGAATGCGACACTGAGCTACATCACTGAATTCCGCTCGCTGCTTGGGACGGACAAAGCCACTGCCACCAAAATTACCAGTCGACAAATAAATGCTACCGGAAAACCAAACGTTGCCGCTCACCGCCTGCCATTCGTATTGTACTTGAGGCCTTGGAGATATTTGACGGGCGCGCACTGACCGAGCAATTTCCCAAAAATGCCATATGCCCGAGAAATTTTCCAGTCCCATCCAAAAAAAAACACTTCTTTACGATTTTTTTTGCAATTTTTCATATGTTTGGGGGGGGGGCTTGAGTCCCCTGAGCCCCCCCTGGGTACGCGCCTGGTTACAACTGGCAATCAACCGTTGTCAATCTTCAGGAAATCTGTAATCTGCCTCTGGAGATGTTGCTGAGACATGCCCACCCTGGGGTATGCAGAATTCACCGGTGGTCGTTGTCTCCAGTTCAATTCAGCACAGTAGAAACACAACTCTTCCTGATGTCTCTGAAGTGAGTCTACAGTCTTCTACAAGCCCGTGCCCTGATGACCTTATCAGCTATGTACCTGACAAACTGCCTCAGGGTCAGATTTAAGCATAGGCGCCATAGGCACGCGCCTAGGGGGCCGCGCCACAAGAGGGCCCGCGCCACACAAAAATATATAAAAATTATTTTTTAGAATCCAGGAATTAACGTAGTTAGGTACTCAATAAACTTCGACCAAGAATAAAATAATAATTTATCAGTTGTTATCCCGATTGAACATGAAACATAAACAACGTTATTTCAGCACTAAATAACAGACAGCTCAAAATATAAAACATCGTCGAATGCAGGCCAGCTACAGTTGCGCATAGCGCCGCTTCTTCGGCTGCAGTCCTCGAAGTGGGGATGGGGGAAGGGGTCTGCAGAGAAAAAAAGAGTAGAGAAGAAAATAATAATAGTATTCAGGTTGTATCAGTCGGAAATGAAAACAAATTGTGACGTGGGGACCGGGGACCGGAAACATATAACCTGCAGCTAGGACAAAAATTAACTTTGACCAATCAAAAGAGAAATATTACTGACACCTCATTTAGGCTATATTTTACCCGATAGGCTAATAGAGCTTGCAGAACAGGATATGGGTCTACGATTGACACGTCACAAGTTTTGGCTGCACCATAGGCGATATGGGAGTTAGACAACATAACACGATAATAATATTCATGGGAATAATTTCAGCATTTTGATTGGGAGGGGTCTAGATTTTCAGACTTCTGCTCCATATCTCAATTTCAACCCCCCTTCCCTTGAAAATATGTTAGACGCTGAGTTTTGTTGAAGATGCTTTGCCAAATGACAGCTGCGAAAAGTCCGAGAGATTTACTGGCAGTGATACAACCGATGTTTGCAAGCCACGAGCCTAGCCTAGCCAAGAGCTGTTTGCTATTGTCATAATACGACCGAGAAATTTGTCAGCTGCTATGTAAACCTAAAGTGTGGTATCCCCTAGATTTCACAAATTAAATTTCCAACTTTCGCCTAACCTTTCCTCCCATACTATTAAATAAAATCCCGTGAAATCAACAATGACAGTGAAATCAACAATGCAGTTTTTAAATAGAATAACTAAGCACTATCTCTGATTTTCTGGCCACAACAAAAGGCAGATTTATCGGCCGTAATATGTCGAAAGATTTACCGACCGCAATGAGACTGAGAGATTTGCTGGCCACGGAAACACTGGGCGATTTTCCGGCCGCAATATGACCGAGAGTTTTGCTTTTCGTACAAACGACCGCGGTTTGACAGCTGCGATGTGACGGGCAGATTTGCCGGCTGGGGTATAAACAACATTTTCCGGCCGCAATGTGGTTAGTTTGCAAATCCAAAAGCGTGAGAGACTTTTCGGATGCGAATTATCGAGATATATGCCTGTCAGCTGCTGTAGAAATGACAGATTTTTTAGCCACAACAAAAGGCCAGATGTGACGGCCACGAAAAGAACGAAAGTCGGGAAGAACGGAGGACAGTGGTTAAAAAGGAGGACATATCCTATTAAAAATGGACATTAGGTCACTCTGGCCCTGGGGGCCCGCACCACTGAGTGAGCCTAGGGGCCCAAAAGTTCTAAATCCGGCCCTGAACTGCCTCATCAAAAAAACCCCCCAGTGAAAATTATGGTATCAGCCACTTAACCAATATTTTTACCAATTTTTACAATTTTTGTATAATGTGTGATTCAAATCATTTTTCTTTTTTGATTCTAGTAAAAAGCAAAAAAGTAAAAGTTTTATATGGCCTGAATATAAGGAAGCGAGGATAAGTACAAGTATGGTTGATGCACCTAAATATACAGGGAGGCGTCATTGATAAAAAAAATGAATTAGATTTACTTTTGGCGGGGTCTAATATATCAGTATTTAGTTTGAATGAACATTGGCTAAAGAAAGATCTTTTGTAGGGAACATACAGATCATGGTGGGTCATGTATACTAATTAAGAAAAATTTGAATTTTATTGAAAGAAATCTCTGTAGTTTACGCGAGGAACTAGTTTTTGAAATGTCCTGTGTTGAGATACTTTGTTTGAATGCAATTATTATCTCTATTTATAGAATTCCATGTTCACCAAATTTTAAACTTTTCTTAAATAAACTGGAAAACTTGTTTACTTTTCTTCAGAGAGAAATAGGCTCTAAGGATGTTTATATTTTGGGCGACTTTAATGTTGATATATTGGATACATGTTCTTTTCCACAACAGAGATATGACTTTTTGAATTTGTTAGATATTTTTTTGTTTTTGTATTAATATAGAGTCCCCAACAAGAATAACACCCACAAATGGTCAATTATTATATCGATATACAGACTATCAACAATTTCCCAATCTGTATATTAATACGCAAGCGGTTTTCTTTTCACAGCCCAACTGCAGTAACGGCTGGGCGGATTTTAACATTTGAGGAGCAAATGAAAGGGAATTTTATGTAGATTTGTCAACAAGTCTCAGAATTTAAAAAAGGGCTCACTAAAGTACAGTAAAGGGCTAAAGTTTCGGAACAGTGGCGCTATTCATCAACATTTGAGCAAGCTCAGTTTTGTTTCCAAACTGAACATATGGCCAAGCTCTGAAATAGTTCTACATATAAACTTATTTTTACAGCTGGTTTAGCTTTGTTTTCAACAGTTTTCTTTTTTAAACGATCTATTATGTAATTTAGGTTATGTTATGAAGTTTTAGCGAATTTCCCTTATAGGAAGAAGCTGTTACCGTAGGTCTCATGGTAAGACTTAAGCCTAAAATCATCATAACTTTTCTTTTTGAGGTCCTCAGATGCCAAAAACACCATTCGTTCACTTTCATAAATATATATATATATCTATATATATATCTATATATATATATGTGTCTTTAAGCACGATAACTTGCGCAAAAATGGTCCAATCGAAATGAAATTTGGCATAGACGTGTAAAGTAGTAATTATTCGGACGAGTTCGTAAACCAGCCCGATCGGACCACCGGAAGGGGGTTTAAAGGGGGGAAACCCCCCCAAAAATGGGTTTTTTGAGATTTTTACATAGAAAAATAAAATTTTTCAAATTTTTGTTGGCACCATTGAATTCAGCCCAAAAAAAACAAACAATTTAGTATTTTGAATCATGGCTCTATGTCCATTGGTTGCCGAGATATTGAAAGTGGTAAACACAGTACGTTGTCCCAATGTTAACCTTATGGGAAATAAGTAAAATTCTATATCTCGCTTATTTCTCAACATATCTTGATAAAACTTGGTAAATGGCTTCTTCTAGTTCAGATCTACTAAATATTGAATTAAAACCACCCAGTTTTAATATACCTGTAGCAGCAAACCTCCATACTCATTCCCCATGTTATTCTTATGGAGATTACAAAAACATGACAAATCTCGCTATGTTAGATCGAAATATGTTGTTTTGCACTTGAAATTCGCTGAGTATGCAGGTCTGCTGCAACGGGGGTATTTAAACATTGCAGTTACCAGTTTTACGATGGAGTTTACGATATCTCTTGGTGTTTTTTTAAGTTAATCCCAGCAAATCTATTTTTGGATTTTGTGCATTTATAATGCCACCGATAAGAAGAAGACGAACATTGACCAGTCGGAGGAGTCGGAAAGAACATGATCGCAACCGCTGGCATCACCCTCCCGATGTACCATTTGATGCTCCTTCCAACCTCAGACCAAAGAACTAAAAATATTTTCATTGCAGTGGGTTGCATTTGAAGAATGAGTAGAGTTAATAGAGATAATGCGTCATTTACGCGTTTTTGCCAAAAAGGAAAGGTTATGCCTTTAAAGACAGCCATTCCCTGCAATCTCTGTTTCGGCGATAATTATAAATAAGATGCAGCGGCAATCACTAAACAAAGGAAGTCATTACGTGCCAGTGTTTGCTCTCGGTCAGCCAAATGCAAAGAACTATACTACTTCTTTGATTTAGTTCTTTGGTAGTATATAGTTCTTTGGCTACATGTTGCTGTAAGCAGAGTTTGATCTTTTGCTGGTGTTAAAATATACATTTCAGAAAAAGAGGACATAGGGAAATGAAGGTGTTCCCAATCGTTAACGTTTACCGGAAACTCCTGCGGTAGATAAAATTAACCTCAAAAGTTTCAGTAGCCTACTCATAACACCTCAATCATTTGAGTTTAGGAAAAAATAAGGAAGAATAAAAAGTTCTTAAAACTAAGCGTGTAATAAAAAAAAAACACCAAAAAATATAGGGTGTTCCATAAGAAAAGTCAAAGTTGTCCGCCATATTGGAAGATCGCGGCCATATTTTTCAATTTCAAAGTGACTCCAAAAAGCAGCATTAAAAATAACGGGAAGTCCCCTATAAGAAGTTTTTTGTCAGATTTATAATAAAAAAGTTAGCTATTGGAAAACTTTAGACTGGACACCCGGTATATCTTCTCTTATAATCTATCTATCTACTCTTATAATAATTCAGTTTAGTCCAATCTTCAGACAACTAAATCTCCAGTTCTACCGGGCCAATTTTATTAATTAGTGGGTCATTGGAAAGCTCTCTCCCTGTAGATTGTCAAATAATTATGAAAGTTTGTTTTTGTTGAGATTTATGGTGAAAAAACACATGTTTTCCATAAGAAATACATTGAAAACGGGTTTTTTCACATTTTTTATTTCAAGGCAAATTTGGCTGCCTTTTTCAAGAAATGCATAATAGTAATTTGTAGGAAATTTAATTCTCTTTCAGGATATCACTTTCCACTCTAGCTGATTTCTGCACCATTCAAAAGTTATTTGCAAAAAACCAAAGCAACCTCCAAAATTTGTAGTGGTGAGAAAATACTGAATTAGAGATATTTTTGTTAAAATTTGTACAACTAAATCTAGAGTTCTACCGAACAGATTTTAATAATTAACAGGTCATAGGAAAGCTCGATCCATATAGATTTGCAAATAATTATGAAAGTTAGATTTTTTTAAGATTTATGGTGGAAACATAACAATACAAATTTTTTATAAGAAATAGATTTTAAAAACAGCTTTTATAAAGTTTCTTTTTGTAGCCATGTTTTTGCTGCCTAATATCAGAATTTTCAAGAAATGCGGAGTACCAAATTCAAGGAAATTTTAATCTCTTTCAGAATATTACCTTCCACTTTAGCCGATTTCTGCACCATTTAAAAGTTATTTGCAAAAAACCTAAGCAACCTCCGAATTTATACTGGTGAGAAAATACTGAATTACAGATATTTTTGTTAAACTTTGTACAACTAAATCTAGAGTTCTACCAGACAGATTTTAATAATTATCAGGTCGTTGGAAAGCTCCATCCATGTATATTTGCAAATAATTAAGAGTTAGATTTTTTTTTAAGATTTATGGTGGAAACGTAACAACACAAACTTTCTATAAGAAATAGATTTTAAAAACAGTTTTTTAAAGTTTCTATTTGTAGCCATGTTTTGGCTGCCTATTATCAGTATTTTCAAGATGCATAGTACCAAATTGTAGGAAATTTTATTCTCTTTCAGAATATTACTCTCTACTTTAGCCGATTTCTGCACCATTTAAAAGTGATTTGCAAAAAAGCTAAGCAACCTCAGAATTAATAGGTGGTGAGAAAATATATTTTTTATCTTTGTACAACTAAATCTACAGTTCTATACAAAACTTTCTCCATCTTGATTTTTAAAGATTTATAGAGAAACATTGTAAACACCCACATGCTTCCTACAAAAAAAATACCTAAATACAGGAGTTAGCCAGGTTTTGGCTGCCAGTTATCAGTATTTTCAAGATTTGAATTTCTATGTATTTTGGAAAATTTTATTCTCTTTCAGAATATCACCTTCCAATTTGGTCGATTCCTTCAGCATTTTAAAGTTATTTGCAAAATAACCCCGTTGCAGCAGACCTGCATACTCAGCGAATTTCAAATGCAAAACAACATATTTCGATCAAACATAGCGAGATTTGACATGTTTTTGTAAGCTCCATAAGAATAACAAGGGGAATGACTATGCAGGTTTGCTGCTATGGGCATAATAAAACTGGGTAGTTTTAATTCAATATTTAGTAGATCTGACCTAGAAGAAGCCATTTACCAAGTTTTACCAAGATATGTTGAGAAATAAGCGAGATATAGAATTTTACTTATTTTCCCATAAGGTCAACATTGAGACAACGTACTGTGTTTACTATTTTCAATACCTCGGTTTATTTTCAATAAATCTCGATAATGGACATAGAGCAGTGATTCAAAATACTAAATTGTTTGTTTTTTTGAGCTGAACTCAATGGTGCTAACAAAAATTAGATTTCTTTTATTTTTCTATGTAAAAAACTCAAAAAACTATTTTTGGGGGGTTTATCCCCCTTCACCCCCCCTTCCGGTAGTCCAATCGGGCTGGTTTACGAACTCGTCCGAATAATTACTACTTTACATGTCCATGCCAAATTTCATTAAGATCGGACCATTTTTACGCGAGTTATCGTGCTTAAAGACACATATATAGATATATATATATATATCAGAAAGTAGAACAAATACCCTTTATTTCATGGGTTCTACTTTTTATTCGTTCTACTTCCTGATATAATAATATCCCTTACCAGTGAATCAATATACAATATATATGTATATTTATTTATTTATGAAAACGAACAAATGGTTTTTTTGGCATCTGGGGACCTCAAAAAGGAAAGTTATGATGGTCTCGGGCTTAAGTCTTACCATGAGACTACCGCAACAGCTTCTTCCCTGTAGGGGAAATTCACTAAAAGCTAGGCCTAATATCTCCGAATTAATAGTCTGTTAGAGATTTTTTACAAAACTTTGTACAACTAAATCTAAAGTTCTACTAGAGAGATTTTCATAAGCGGTCGTTGGAGAGCTTTCTCCCTGTAGATTTACAAATAATTGTGATAATTTAACTTTTATAAGATTTATGGTGGAGTTTAAAAACATATTTTCTATAGGAAATACATTATCTGAACATGTTTTTTTCAAAACAATTTGTAAAACTTCAAACTGCACAATGTAGGGACAACATTGAAGGTTTTATCGATTTTGACAATGAACAAATCAATTTTAGCAGCTCTGCAATGTTTTAGGGATTCATGTTGATAGTTTTGTGAATTGGAGAACTCATATTCACAACACTGTCAAAAAATTGAACTCAGTTTACTTTCAAATGATGGTCCTAAGAAATGTTGTTGATTTAAATACCAGACTCATGGTTTACCATGCCTTGTTTTCATCAATTTTACAATACGGAATTGAACTTTGGGGTATTACGTCTGAGGCTAATCAGCTCTTTAAACTACAAAAAAAAATCATAAGAATAATAACATTCAAACCAACAAAATATACTTGTAATTTTCAAAGATTTAAAAAATTTAACTACCCCCCCTAACTGCCCCCCAGGGCAGATCCCCCCTGGCACTAGGGACCAGACACCCCCAACCAGAATTAATAGGTGGGGTCACCTAAATTCTACCTATTTTAACACGGTCCCCACGGTTCTATCTGGTCTAGTTGATTTAATTTTTAGTCCTTTAAAGTGTGGATGTCTGTGTGATTGTGTGGATTTTCATGGCTCCTGGCCGGGGCCATGTTTTTGTTTTGGTCCCTAATCTGTATATTCTTAAATTTTTGTTGTATGTTAAATCAAATTATGAAAATCTTTTTAGTGAAAATAATCATCACAATTACAAAACTAGATTTTATACTAATTCCCAATATCCTGTGCATAGAATAAAACTCTATGAGAAGAATCCCTTTTACATGGGTAAAAAGTTATTCAACAACTTGCCAGGTTATCGTACTACAAATCTATTATTGGCTCAAAATCTTTTAAGAAGAAAATAGTTAAATTTTTGTTAAACAAACATTATTATATTATTAAGGAGTTTTTAGGGACAGCTCGATTTGAACTTGTTTAGTCAGTCAGGGTTTATTTTATAAGCAAGTTTGTACTTGACAATGTCACCTGATTTATATGGCTCTGCCAGAATGTAAAAAAAAGTTATTTGACAATAAAAATGACTTATAACTTATAATACCAAAGTACCTTTGATCCTTAAAAATAAATTTAGAAACTAAATTGAACTGCATGGGGAGAAAAAAGGATTATTTAATATTGTATATAAAACCCAATTACACAAAAAATATTTTAAAAATAATATGACAACTATACGTCGACTTCTGGGACACTAGGTATCAACTATTGGAAAATTCTCCAAGTTCTGTCAACTACTGGTTTCATCTACTGGTGCATGTGCAGACTGTTATTTAATGAAAATTGTATTAGTTCTTTCAATAACTTCATTAAAAATTGACACAAATTTTAATCTGCAAAGTCTAATGTTCATTATCATTAATTGTTTTATAATTGCATATTTATAATATTGGCTAGATTAGAGATTTTTTTGCTTGTATTTCCCTCCTTAAAGTGTCATCTAATGGTACATTTACCTCACCATAAATTAAGGCAAAGTGAAGAAAAACAAGGGTTAGGTAGGGCCTATATAAGAAAAAGTGGCCTAACAATGAGAAATTAGATTAGGTTAAAAATAAATTTAAGGCTTTCTTTCACTTTCTTCGTTGGTTGAAAACTCCAAATTACCAATTTAATCTAGGCCCAAAATATACCACCGTTGCAGCAGACCTGCATACTCAGCGAATTTCAAATGCAAAAGAACATAGTTCAGTTCAAGCCAACATAGCCAGATTTAACATGTTTTTGTAGGCACCATAAGAATAACATGGGGAATGAGTATGCAGGTTTGCTGCCACAAAATGGAAAAATCACGGATTTAAGACTATTAATACTATTCTCATCTAGATGAAGCCACAAACCAAGTTTTATCAAGATATGTTGAGAAATAAGCAAGATATAGAATTTTACTTTCCCATAAGGTTAACATTGGGACAACATACTGTGTTTACCACTTTCAATACCTCAGTAATCAATGGGCATAGAGCAGTGATTCAAAATTCTAAATTGCATTGGTGCTGACAAAAATTTGAAACATTTTATTTTTCTATGTGAAAAACACAAAACACACATTTTTGGGGGGTTTATCCCCTTTCACCCCCCCTTCCGATGGTCCGATTGGGCTGGTTCACGAACTCGTTCAAGTGATTACCACTTTACACGTCTGTACCAAATTTCATTCAGATCAGACCATATTTACGGCTACTGTCGTGTTAACAGACCTATATAGGCCTAGATATATATAATATATATATATATATATATATATATATATATATATATATTCGTGCAGGGTAAGGCGGCCAATTGTATATAACCCAGGAGAGGCGGCCCGGGGGACCCCCATATATATTCATAAACTAATTATCGTCCGATCTCATTGCTTTCCTTGTTTGGTAAAATATTTGAAAAAATAATCAAAATCAGAGTCCTAAATTTTCTGAATGGCAATGACTATTTTTGTGGAAACCAGTTTGGATTCAGGGAGGGGAGGTCAACCGAGGACACACTTTTAAAATTCTTAGAACCTATTTATGAAAATATAAATGACGGAAAATTGTGTTCAGCATTATTCATTGATGTCACTAAGGCATTCGATACTGTTGATCACGAGGTACTTATTGACAAAATGTGGTATGCTGGAATTAGAGGCATCGCTCTGAATTGGTTTAGAAGCTATTTGTTTAAGAGGTCTCAATGCACAAAAGTAAATGGAAAAATAAGCGACAAGGGTTATATTGAACATGGAGTTCCACAAGGATCAGTCTTAGGACCTGTTTTATTTTTAATCTATATTAATGATCTTTGTAATGCAAAATTTAATGGTACATTGACAGCTTTTGCTGATGACACTGCATTGACATATTCAGCTGATAATTTGATTGATCTTAAACAGTATTTTCAAGAAGATTTAAAGCTTTTACGCTATTGGTTTGACAAAAATTGTTTGATTTTGAGTGAAAAAACTAAGTATATTATTTTTGGGTTAAAGAGTGAACAAAATTTTGACACAGAAATTGTTTATCATCATTGGGATTGTTCGGGGTTTTGTAATTGTAGTATAATAGGAAAAGTGGACGAAATTAAGTATCTTGGCCTTGTTATAAACTCTAATCTGTCATGGAAGGGACATATTAATAAGTTAAGGAAGGAATTAGTGAGCTTGGTACACAAATTTTACCTATTACGTAACCTTTGTCCAAAAAATGTGCTCGTATACTTGTACCATGCTCTTGTAAATTCTAGGCTAAATTACGGCCTGAGTTGTTGGGGTGGGACATACCTCTCCTCCCTTCAACCTATATAATTTTACAGAAAACGTTCATTAGAATTATATTAAAGAAAAAGAGAACCGTGCATTCTTGGCCTTTGTTTTGTAAATTAAAAATCTTGCCTCTAAGACACAGTTATATTTTAAAGGTTTTAAGTTTATTTTATGTTTGATTTTACCTTAATCGAAGAGAATCTGAAGATGACAGATACAATTTCAGAAATGTGAATATAGCACCGGTTCCAAGACCGAAGCTCACTCTTTTTAGGAACTTTTACAGTTTCAATGCTCCCAGAATGTTTAATATCACCTTTTGTCATATTAGTAGGGAAAATACCATTTTGCAGTACACCAAGAGTTTAAAGGCTTGGTTATATGATTTTGAGGATGTAGAATTTATTTTTCAAGTCAATAATTAATGTATTAGGAATATATTGGGTGGTAGATAGCAAATTGGGATGGGGAGCCCACATTAAAAACTAAAAGATAAAATAAGTAATTTACTAAGATATTTCTATTTTTTAAAAGATCTCACTAGTAGTCAAATTTTGCGTATTTTATATTTTTCAATGGTGCAAAGCAGATTAGAGTATGGAATAGTTTTTTGGGGAAATACATATGAATCATACTTAAAGCCATTATACATTCAGCAAAAACACATTTTAAGGTTAATTTGTTATAAAAATCGATTTGAACCGTCTAAACCACTATTCCAAGCCCAAAAGATTCTTCCTTTGAAATGCATATACATTTACAAAGTTCTTAAATTGTTTTATTTGAAAATTCAAAATATTGACCAAATTAAAAATAAGCATAAGGAAAGACTTAGAAATGCTGAACAATATTCAATTCCTAGGCCATCAAATACATTTTTTACAAAAACGTTTAACTTCATTGCTCCTAAACTTTTTAATAATTTACCAGAAAATATAAAAAAAGCTATTAATATTAAAATGTATTTAAGAAGGGTTAGGTTTTGGTTATTAAATTTGGAAGACGTAGATTTCTTAATGCAAATACAGAAGTAGATTATTTTATTTTTCATTTTTAACTTTTAAGTAGTAAGGCCACACTTTGGAGGGCTGTGCCACACAGGGACTATGCATTGCATGCAATGAGCTGTGACGGCACCTGGGGAGACCAACTCCGGAGGTTAACCTCTGAAGAGGTGCCAGAGCCGCCTGGTGGCATAAGTGCGGTGTGCGGTTTGAAAGTCAGACCTTAGGTATTGAGATTTTGAAAATAAATTAATGTTGTTAAAAATTGAAATATACTTTTTAGTTTGTTCTGTACAAAATATTTATTTTTATAAAATGCACGTAGGGTATTGTGTAATTATTTTCTGTTATTTATTATTTAAATCACTGTTATTGTAGAGACCTAAATTATTATTTTTTTATTATATGAGTTATAATTCTGTTCGCTGTTTTTATTTTTAATATTAAGTGAAGGAACCTCAAAACAGGCATTGCCTAAAGAGGCCCTATTTTATTTTCTCAAAAAGTGTAATTTTTATTTATGTTTTTATTTCAGCCTGGCAAGTGTGAGGGGTCAGATATTTTATAGACAATTTAAAACTGTGAGTTTGACTCTCACAAAATAAGTTGTTTGAAATGTTTGTAATATTGTATTTTGAGAAAATAAAAATTTATTCTATTCTATTCAATTCTATTCTATATGATAACTGATCCGATCTTTGTTTACTCATTCTTTGGTTTATGTGTTAGTCTTTATTATTGATTAATTGCAATTAATATGCTATTTTACTTTCACTGTAACTTACTATAATACTTTTGTAGTCTATTTGCAGAAAGCTATATTATTCTTGTGTTAAATTATGTACATTACAATTATGTTTTAAGTTAACCGACCTTTGTAGCCATTAAAATAATTACCTTAAGTGAAGGAAGCCTCAAAACTGGCATTGCCTAGGAGGCCCCTATATTTATTCATCTTACAGAAATAATTTATCTTTGTACTTTAAACTATTTATACTGTTAGAATATGTATAAGGAGACTGTAATGTATTATAATTGGTGATGATGGATAAATAAACGTATTATTATTATTATTATATCCTTTATGGATTTTTTTTTTTTTTGGCACGTTTCTTTTAATGTTTCCGCACCTATATATATATCAGTTTGAAACTTCTGCTTCAACAATTAATACCCCCGTTGCAGCAGACCTGCATACTCAGCGAATTTCAGATGCAACACAACAAATGGTATTTCAATCCAACTTAGCGAGATTTTACATGTTTTGTAATCTCCATTAGAATAACATGGGGAATGATTATGCAGGTTTGCTGCAACAGGTATGTTAAAACTGGTTGGTTTTAATTCATTATTTAGTAGATCTTAACTAGAAGAAGCCATATACCAAGTTTTGTCAAGAAATGTTAAAAATAAGTAAGATATAGAATTTTTTTATTTCCCATAAGAATAACATGGGGAATGATTATGCAGGTTTGCTGCCACTAAAAATTGAAATGTCGGGGATTTTAGACTAAAATACATTAGATCTCATCTAGATGAAGCCACAAACCAAGTTTTATCCAGATATGTTGAGAAATAAGCGAGATATAGAATTTTACTTATTCCCCATAAGGTTAACATTGGGACAACGTACTGTGTTTACCACTTTCAATATCTCGGTAACCAATGGACATAGAGCAATGATTCAAAACACTAAATTGTTTGTTTTTTTGAGCTGAATTCAATGGTGCCAACAAAGATTCGATAAATTTTATTTTTATATGTAAAAAACCCAAAAAACCCATTTTTGGGGGTGTTTATCCCCCCTTACCCCCCCTTCCGGTGGTCCGATCGGGCTGGTTCACGAACTCGTCCATTCGATTACCACTTTACATGTCTGTTCCAAATTTCATTAAGATCGGATCATATTTACGGCCGCTATCGTGCTGACAGACACATATATATATATATATATATATATATATATATATATATATATAGATAGATAGATAGATAGATAGATATATAAAAATTCGAACGAATGGTGTTTTTTGCTTCTGGTGGCCCTAAAGCGAAAAGTTATCATGGTCTCGGGCTTAGGTCTTACCATGAGACCTACGGTAATAGCTTCTTCCCTATAGGGGAAATTCGCTAAATTCCCTATAGGGGAAATTCGCTAAAAAACACTTATATATGTCTCAGAGCCCTAAAAGGCAGCCAGGATATATTGCAGGGTTAGGAGGTCAGTGTATATATATATATATATATATATGTCTCAGACCCCTAAAAAGGCGGCCAGGATATATTGCAGGGTCAGGAGGTCAGTGTATATATATACGTCTCAGAGCCCTAAAAGGCGGCCAGGACATTTTACCGTAATTCTCACCCTTGTGCAATTTTCATGCACTTAAATGTCTAAGACCGAGGTGGGTTGGAAATGAGGAACGCCCCATAGCAATTAATCAATTTATATGTCTAAATGTACGTTTTTGCACTTTTCCAGTCGAATGGGCTCATTTTTAGACTTAAAATATGTTTAGTTTAGACCCTATGCGCAAAAAGTCGGAAATACTAAAGATATTCTAACTCTTACTTAATTTTAATGCTAGATAAAATATTACTGTCTCAAAAAATTTAAAAAAATGCGGGGAATATTTTTAGTCCAGAGACACTTTGCCGTAATTCCCACCCTTGTGCACTTTTCATGCACTTAAATGTCTAAGACCGTTGTGGGTTGGAAATGAGGAACGCCACATACCAATTAATCAATTAATATGTCTAAATGTATGTTTTTGCACTTTTCCAGTCAAATGGGCTCATATTTAGAATTAAAATATGTTTAGTTTAGCCCCTATGCAAAAAAAGTCGGAAAAACTAAATATAATCTAACTCTTACTTAATTTTAATGCTAGATAAAATATTACCGTCTCAAAAAATTTAAAAAAATGAGGGGAATAATTTTAGTCCAGAGACATTTTGCCGTAATTCCCACCCTTGTGCACTTTTCATGCACTTAAATGTCTAAGACCGCCGTGGGTTGGAAATGAGGAACGCCCCATAGCAATTAATCAATTGATATGTCTAAATGTATGTTTTTGCACTTTTCCAGTCGAATGGACTCATATTTAGACTTAAAATATGTTTAGTTTAGCCCCTATGCGAAAAAAGTCAGAAAAACTAAAGTTATTCTAACTCTTACTTAATTTTAATGCTAGATAAAATATTACCGTCTCAAAAAATTTAAAAAATGCGGGGAATAATTTTAGTCCAGAGACATTCTGCCGTAATTCCCACCCTTGTGCACTTTTCATGTACTTAAATGTCTAAGACCGCCGTGGGTTGGAAATGAGGAACGTCCCATAGCAATTAATCAATTGGTATGTCTAAATGTATGTTTTTGCACTTTTCCAGTCGAATAGACTCATATTTAGACTTAAAATATGTTTAGTTTAGCCCCTATGCGAAAAAAGTCGGAAAAACTAAAGATATTCTAACTCGTACTTAGTTTTAATGCTAGATAAAATATTACCGTCTCAAAAAATTTAAATAAATGCGGGGAATAATTTTAGTCCAGAGACATTTTGCCGTAATTCCCACCCTTGTGCACTTTTCATGCACTTAAATGTCTAAGACCGCCGTGGGTTGGAAATGAGGAACGCCCCATAGCAATTAATCAAGTGATATGTCTAAATGTATGTTTTTGCACTTTTCCAGTCGAATGGACTCATATTTAGACTTAAAATATGTTTAGTTTAGCCCCTATGCGAAAAAAGTCAGAAAAACTAAAGTTATTCTAACTCTTACTTAATTTTAATGCTAGATAAAATATTACTGTCTCAAAAAATTTTTAAAAATGCGGGGAATGATTTAGTCCGGAGATATTTTACCGTAATTCTCACCCTTGTGCACTTTTCTATGCACTTAAGTGTCTAAGACCGTTGTGGGTTGGAAATGAGGAACGCCACATACCAATTAATCAATTGATATGTCTAAATGTATGTTTTTGCACTTTTCCAGTCAAATGGACTCATATTTAGACTTAAAATATGTTTAGTTTAGCCCCTATGCGAAAAAAGTCGGAAAAACTAAAGATATTCTAACTCTTACTTAATTTTAATGAAAAATAAAATATTACCGTCTCAAAAAAATTTAAAAAAATGCGGGGAATAATTTTAGTCCAGAGACATTTTACCGTAATTCTCACCCTTGTGCACTTTTTATGCACTTAAGTGTCTAAGACCGTTGTGGGTTGGAAATGTGGAACGCCCCATAGCAATTAATCAATTGATATGTCTAAATGTATGTTTTTGCGCTTTTACAGTCGAATGGGCTCATTTTTAGACTTAAAATATGTTTAGTTTAGCCCCTATGCGCAAAAAGTCGGAAATACTAAAGATGTTCTAACTCTTACTTAATTTTAATGCTAGATAAAATATTACTGTCTCAAAAAATTTAAAAAAATGCGGCGATTATTTTTAGTCTAGAGACATTTTGCCGTAATTCCCACCCTTGTGCACTTTTCATGCACTTAAATGTCTAAGACCGCCGTGGGTTGGAAATGAGGAACGCCACATACCAATTAATCAATTGATATGTCTAAATGTATGTTTTTGCACTTTTCCAGTCAAATGGGCTTAAAATATATTTAGTTTAGCTCCTATGCGCAAAAAGTCGGAAAAACTAAAGATATTCTAACTCTTACTTAGTTTTAATGCTAGATAAAATGTTACCGTCTCAAAAAATTTAAAAAAATGCGGGGAATAATTTTAGTCCAGAGACATTTTGCCGTAATTCCTACCTTGTGCACTTTTCATGCACTTAAATGTCTAAGACCGCCGTGGGTTGGAAATGAGGTACGTCCCATAGCAATTAATCAATTGATACGTCTAAATGTATGTTTTTGCACTTTTCCAGTCGAATAGACTCATATTTAGACTTAAAATATGTTTAGTTTAGCCCCTATGCGAAAAAAGTCGGAAAAACTGAAGATATTCTAACTCTTACTTAGTTTTAATGCTAGATAAAATATTACTGTCTCAAAAAATTTAAAAAAATGCGGGGAATAATTTTAGTCCAGAGACATTTTGCCGTAATTCCCACCCTTGTGCACTTTTCTATGCACTTAAGTGTCTAAGACCGTTGTGGGTTGGAAATGAGGAAAGCCACATACCAATTAATCAATTGATATGTCTAAATGTATGTTTTTGCACTTTTCCAGTCAAATGGGCTCATTTTTAGACTTAAAATATGTTTAGTTTAGCTCCTATGCGCAAAAAGTCGGAAAAACTAAAGATATAACTCTTACTTAGTTTTAATGCTAGATAAAATATTACCGTCTCAAAAAATTTAAAAAAATGCGGGGAATAATTTTAGTCCAGAGACATTTACCGTTATTCTCACCCTTGTGCACTTTTCATGCACTTAAGTGTCTAAGACCATTGTGGGTTTGAAATGAGGAACGCCCCATAGCAATTAATCAGTTGATATGTCTAAATGTATGTTTTTGCACTTTTACAGTCGAATGGGCTCATTTTTAGACTTAAAATATATTTAGTTTAGCCCCTATGTGCAAAAAGTCGGAAAAACTAAAGATATTCTAACTCTTACTTAATTTTAATGCTAGATAAAATGTTACCGTCTCAAAAAATTTAAAAAAATGCGGGGAATAATTTTAGTCCAGAGACATTTTGCCGTAATTCCTACCTTGTGCACTTTTCATGCACTTAAATGTCTAAGACCGCCGTGGGTTGGAAATGAGGAACGCCCCATAGCAATTAATCAAGTGATATGTCTAAATGTATGTTTTTGCACTTTTCCAGTCGAATGGACTCATATTTAGACTTAAAATATGTTTAGTTTAGCCCCTATGCGAAAAAAGTCAGAAAAACTAAAGTTATTCTAACTCTTACTTAATTTTAATGCTAGATAAAATATTACTGTCTCAAAAAATTTTAAAAAATGCGGGGAATGATTTAGTCCGGAGATATTTTACCGTAATTCTCACCCTTGTGCACTTTTCTATGCACTTAAGTGTCTAAGACCGTTGTGGGTTGGAAATGTGGAACGCCCCATAGCAATTAATCAATTGATATGTCTAAATGTATGTTTTTGCGCTTTTACAGTCGAATGGGCTCATTTTTAGACTTAAAATATGTTTAGTTTAGCCCCTATGCGCAAAAAGTCGGAAATACTAAAGATATTCTAACTCTTACTTAATTTTAATGCTAGATAAAATATTACTGTCTCAAAAAATTTAAAAAAATGCGGCGATTATTTTTAGTCTAGAGACATTTTGCCGTAATTCCCACCCTTGTGCACTTTTCATGCACTTAAATGTCTAAGACCGCCGTGGGTTGGAAATGAGGAACGCCACATACCAATTAATCAATTGATATGTCTAAATGTATGTTTTTGCACTTTTCCAGTCAAATGGGCTTAAAATATATTTAGTTTAGCTCCTATGCGCAAAAAGTCGGAAAAACTAAAGATATTCTAACTCTTACTTAGTTTTAATGCTAGATAAAATGTTACCGTCTCAAAAAATTTAAAAAAATGCGGGGAATAATTTTAGTCCAGAGACATTTTGCCGTAATTCCCACCCTTGTGCACTTTTCTATGCACTTAAGTGTCTAAGACCGTTGTGGGTTGGAAATGAGGAAAGCCACATACCAATTAATCAATTGATATGTCTAAATGTATGTTTTTGCACTTTTCCAGTCAAATAGGCTCATTTTTAGACTTAAAATATGTTTAGTTTAGCTCCTATGCGCAAAAAGTCGGAAAAACTAAAGATATTCTAACTCTTACTTAGTTTTAATGCTAGATAAAATGTTACCGTCTCAAAAAATTTAAAAAAATGCGGGGAATAATTTTAGTCCAGAGACATTTTGCCGTAATTCCTACCTTGTGCACTTTTCATGCACTTAAATGTCTAAGACCGCCGTGGGTTGGAAATGAGGAACGCCCCATAGCAATTAATCAATTTATATGTCTAAATGTATGTTTTTGCACTTTTCCAGTCGAATGGACTCATATTTAGACTTAAAATATGTTTAGTTTAGCCCCTATGCGAAAAAAGTCAGAAAAACTAAAGTTATTCTAACTCTTACTTAATTTTAATGCTAGATAAAATATTACTGTCTCAAAAAATTTTTAAAAATGCGGGGAATGATTTAGTCCGGAGATATTTTACCGTAATTCTCACCCTTGTGCACTTTTCTATGCACTTAAGTGTCTAAGACCGTTGTGGGTTGGAAATGAGGAACGCCACATACCAATTAATCAATTGATATGTCTAAATGTATGTTTTTGCACTTTTCCAGTCAAATGGACTCATATTTAGACTTAAAATATGTTTAGTTTAGCCCCTATGCGAAAAAAGTCGGAAAAACTAAAGATATTCTAACTCTTACTTAATTTTAATGAAAAATAAAATATTACCGTCTCAAAAAAATTTAAAAAAATGCGGGGAATAATTTTAGTCCAGAGACATTTTACCGTAATTCTCACCCTTGTGCACTTTTTATGCACTTAAGTGTCTAAGACCGTTGTGGGTTGGAAATGTGGAACGCCCCATAGCAATTAATCAATTGATATGTCTAAATGTATGTTTTTGCGCTTTTACAGTCGAATGGGCTCATTTTTAGACTTAAAATATGTTTAGTTTAGCCCCTATGCGCAAAAAGTCGGAAATACTAAAGATGTTCTAACTCTTACTTAATTTTAATGCTAGATAAAATATTACTGTCTCAAAAAATTTAAAAAAATGCGGCGATTATTTTTAGTCTAGAGACATTTTGCCGTAATTCCCACCCTTGTGCACTTTTCATGCACTTAAATGTCTAAGACCGCCGTGGGTTGGAAATGAGGAACGCCACATACCAATTAATCAATTGATATGTCTAAATGTATGTTTTTGCACTTTTCCAGTCAAATGGGCTTAAAATATATTTAGTTTAGCTCCTATGCGCAAAAAGTCGGAAAAACTAAAGATATTCTAACTCTTACTTAGTTTTAATGCTAGATAAAATGTTACCGTCTCAAAAAATTTAAAAAAATGCGGGGAATAATTTTAGTCCAGAGACATTTTGCCGTAATTCCTACCTTGTGCACTTTTCATGCACTTAAATGTCTAAGACCGCCGTGGGTTGGAAATGAGGTACGTCCCATAGCAATTAATCAATTGATACGTCTAAATGTATGTTTTTGCACTTTTCCAGTCGAATAGACTCATATTTAGACTTAAAATATGTTTAGTTTAGCCCCTATGCGAAAAAAGTCGGAAAAACTGAAGATATTCTAACTCTTACTTAGTTTTAATGCTAGATAAAATATTACTGTCTCAAAAAATTTAAAAAAATGCGGGGAATAATTTTAGTCCAGAGACATTTTGCCGTAATTCCCACCCTTGTGCACTTTTCTATGCACTTAAGTGTCTAAGACCGTTGTGGGTTGGAAATGAGGAAAGCCACATACCAATTAATCAATTGATATGTCTAAATGTATGTTTTTGCACTTTTCCAGTCAAATGGGCTCATTTTTAGACTTAAAATATGTTTAGTTTAGCTCCTATGCGCAAAAAGTCGGAAAAACTAAAGATATAACTCTTACTTAGTTTTAATGCTAGATAAAATATTACCGTCTCAAAAAATTTAAAAAAATGCGGGGAATAATTTTAGTCCAGAGACATTTACCGTTATTCTCACCCTTGTGCACTTTTCATGCACTTAAGTGTCTAAGACCATTGTGGGTTTGAAATGAGGAACGCCCCATAGCAATTAATCAGTTGATATGTCTAAATGTATGTTTTTGCACTTTTACAGTCGAATGGGCTCATTTTTAGACTTAAAATATATTTAGTTTAGCCCCTATGTGCAAAAAGTCGGAAAAACTAAAGATATTCTAACTCTTACTTAATTTTAATGCTAGATAAAATGTTACCGTCTCAAAAAATTTAAAAAAATGCGGGGAATAATTTTAGTCCAGAGACATTTTGCCGTAATTCCTACCTTGTGCACTTTTCATGCACTTAAATGTCTAAGACCGCCGTGGGTTGGAAATGAGGAACGCCCCATAGCAATTAATCAAGTGATATGTCTAAATGTATGTTTTTGCACTTTTCCAGTCGAATGGACTCATATTTAGACTTAAAATATGTTTAGTTTAGCCCCTATGCGAAAAAAAGTCAGAAAAACTAAAGTTATTCTAACTCTTACTTAATTTTAATGCTAGATAAAATATTACTGTCTCAAAAAATTTTAAAAAATGCGGGGGAATGATTTAGTCCGGAGATATTTTACCGTAATTCTCACCCTTGTGCACTTTTCTATGCACTTAAGTGTCTAAGACCGTTGTGGGTTGGAAATGAGGAACGCCACATACCAATTAATCAATTGATATGTCTAAATGTATGTTTTTGCACTTTTCCAGTAAAATGGACTCACATTTAGACTTAAAATATGTTTAGTTTAGCCCCTATGCGAAAAAAGTCGGAAAAACTAAAGATATTATAACTCTTACTTAATTTAATGAAAAATAAAATATTACCGTCTCAAAAAAATTTAAAAAAATGCGGGGAATAATTTTAGTCCAGAGACATTTTACCGTAATTCTCACCCTTGTGCACTTTTTATGCACTTAAGTGTCTAAGACCGTTGTGGGTTGGAAATGTGGAACGCCCCATAGCAATTAATCAATTGATATGTCTAAATGTATGTTTTTGCGCTTTTACAGTCGAATGGGCTCATTTTTAGACTTAAAATATGTTTAGTTTAGCCCCTTTGCGCAAAAAGTCGGAAATACTAAAGATATTCTAACTCTTACTTAATTTTAATGCTAGATAAAATATTACTGTCTCAAAAAATTTAAAAAAATGCGGCGATTATTTTTAGTCTAGAGACATTTTGCCGTAATTCCCACCCTTGTGCACTTTTCATGCACTTAAATGTCTAAGACCGCCGTGGGTTGGAAATGAGGAACGCCACATACCAATTAATCAATTGATATGTCTAAATGTATGTTTTTGCACTTTTCCAGTCAAATGGGCTTAAAATATATTTAGTTTAGCTCCTATGCGCAAAAAGTCGGAAAAACTAAAGATATTCTAACTCTTACTTAGTTTTAATGCTAGATAAAATGTTACCGTCTCAAAAAATTTAAAAAAATGCGGGGAATAATTTTAGTCCAGAGACATTTTGCCGTAATTCCCACCCTTGTGCACTTTTCTATGCACTTAAGTGTCTAAGACCGTTGTGGGTTGGAAATGAGGAAAGCCACATACCAATTAATCAATTGATATGTCTAAATGTATGTTTTTGCACTTTTCCAGTCAAATAGGCTCATTTTTAGACTTAAAATATGTTTAGTTTAGCTCCTATGCGCAAAAAGTCGGAAAAACTAAAGATATTCTAACTCTTACTTAGTTTTAATGCTAGATAAAATGTTACCGTCTCAAAAAATTTAAAAAAATGCGGGGAATAATTTTAGTCCAGAGACATTTTGCCGTAATTCCTACCTTGTGCACTTTTCATGCACTTAAATGTCTAAGACCGCCGTGGGTTGGAAATGAGGAACGCCCATAGCAATTAATCAATTTATATGTCTAAATGTATGTTTTTGCACTTTTCCAGTCGAATGGACTCATATTTAGACTTAAAATATGTTTAGTTTAGCCCCTATGCGAAAAAAGTCGGAAATACTAAAGATATTCTAACTCTTACTTAATTTTGATGCTAGATAAAATATTACCGTCTCAAAAAATTTAAAAAAAATGCGGCGAATAATTTTAGTCCAGAGACATTTACCGTTATTCTCACCCTTGTGCACTTTTCATGCACTTAAGTGTCTAAGACCGTTGTGGGTTTGAAATGAAGAACGCCCCATAGCAATTAATCAGTTGATATGTCTAAATGTATGTTTTTGCACTTTTACAGTCGAATGGGCTCATTTTTAGACTTAAAATATATTTAGTTTAGCCCCTATGTGCAAAAAGTCGGAAAAACTAAAGATATTCTAACTCTTACTTAATTTTAATGCTAGATAAAATATTACCGTCTTAAAAAATTTGAAAAAATGCGGGGAATAATTTTAGATCTGTGTTTGCACTTTTCCAGTCGAATGGACTCATATTTAGACTTAAAATATGTTTAGTTTAGCCCCTATGCGCAAAAAGTCGGAAAAACTAAAGATATTCTAACACTTACTTAATTTTAATGCTAGATAAAATATTACCGTCTCAGAAAAATTTAAAAAAAGCGGGGAATAATTTTAGTACAGAGACATTTTGCCGCAATTCCCACCCTTGTGCACTTTTCATGTACTTAAGTGTCTAAGACCGCCGTATGTTGGAAATGAGGAACGCCCCTCATAGCAATTATTCAATTTATATGTCTAAATGCTGCTTTAAACCAGCTTTCAACCCGGTGTAATTTTTTTTATTTACTCTATTATCTTTGTATGAAATAACTTGATAACTTATATCTAAATACCTTATGTTTATATTGTGTTATTACAACCATTTGCATCGCCTATTTCCTCGTCAAATTTTAATTAAAGCATATTTAGCTTTTTTTAACGTACTAGTGTCAAAATGGTCATAGTCTATTGATATTGTAACACTATTCCTGCAAAATGTTCAATTCGTGTCTTCACCTTTTAAAAAAAATTGATTAAAATCTCTTAAAATCTCTTATTAAGGCAAATCTTATATATATTATAAATTATTTGTTGTTTATTATCGTCGTAACATATTATATGTGAGGTTACTCCATGTTTCAGTATCACCCGAGACCAACCTCGAGTTCTACTGGGTTAAATGCAAATATCCGGTGCATTTTAAACCAGTGCTATGCAACGATATATCGTTGTGTGTATTTTTCCCGAAAAGTGCGATGGAACGATATATCGTTGTGCGTGATTCATCCGAGGAGCGCTGAGCGACGATATATCGTTCCGGCGCGACTACCAATCGTGTGTGTTTAAATGGGCATATCGGTTGACTCGGTTGTTCTTTCGAAACAGGGATGATTTCTTTCGATTCCTCATACGATCGAGACACGATATATCGTTCCTTAACACTTTTGAGGTGACAAAATATTTTTTTACCGATTTCTTCCCCGCGCACTAGGCTTCGCCCGCGCGGCAACCCTAGCAGTTTTCGGACGAAATGAGTAAAAATCTCTAGCACTTTTCGGAAAAAAACAAACATTTTTATAGCACCGAAAGGGTTAAGTTTTGGGCGTCAAAACGTTTTATTTAATAACGACCGTAAATAATATAAGAGAATGGTTTCCCTGAAAGTCTCCTACTCGCTTTTTAGAGATGAAATTTATTTAGCTTCGGTAAAATCTTTTCTGGCCATTCACGCAATTAAAACCACCGATGAATTTATTTATGCGTCGATGAAGGAAACTTCTTAAATAGTTCCCTGCTCTTCAGGAAAATGTCATCAAATATGCACAGTACGATAACTTGTATTCATAGTAAAACTAATTAGAAATTATTTTAATTTATATTTTATTCCTATTTTCCAGTCACTGTGAACTATTTCTCTACATCACAACAACCTCCCGCACTGGGCGCAATTAAGATAATTTGTTTTACATGTTAACACACTGTTTACGCAATAATTAAATCTGTTAATATATAAACATTTATTTCGTTGACATGTTTATCATGTTATTATCAAATAAAACAACAAATCTTGGCAGAATGTCAAGATTTTTGTAAAAAATATCTGTAGTTTTACTAAGTCTCTAAATGTATGATTTTTATGTCGTATATTATTAAAGATACGACCTTGGACCTAAGGACCTTTTTCATTTAAGTAATTTTTTTTATCAAAATGACGTTTTTCCCGCTATTCTATCTCATCCCGTTATCGAGATACAGTTGTTTTCTGCATAGCGCTTTCCGCCATGTTTGCCCCCCTCTCCTTATGTCGTCGACCACCTGGGAGGTTGACCATATGCGTTAACGGTATCAGAATACTCCATACAGCAACAGTATGTGACAATATTTAGTCAGACTTGTATACAAAACTTACAAACTTAACGTAATTTCATGAAAAAATCTACCGAAATTTCCATCTTTCATGTTTTATTTAATATCTCTTTTATCAATCGAGATAAGACCTCGGACCTAATAACCTTTCTTAAAGTCATAATTTTCCAAACAAAATAACGTTTTAACTTACGTTCTAT